>VOQK01016833.1:14444-31754 GCA_015052645.1 Benitochromis conjunctus
ATATCTGCTCTTTGTCTCATCTAACATATCATGGCTGCTCACTGTCTTTTATAGAGTTGGTGGATGTTTATTTTTTAATAGTTGGTCTTCTGATTTGACAATGAAATGCAAAAGAAATGTGAAGGTGCAAGTGAGATGCATTTACTTTGCAATGTGACATTCAGTGACTAATTCAATACGCCCACCAGCGACTACTCTTGACGCCTGACATAAACCAGAAACAGCCATCACACCTCCAGAAGTTTCAATTTCCATTTAAGTTCAAATTTAAATGAAAACCATTTTTTGATGGTTGCCAAGGGTGGCACATGCACTCCAACGGTGGCCATCTTTGATAGATGTTGGCTCTTGTTACTAATTTCCATTGCTTCAACTTTCATGAAGTTAAACTGGGAAATTTTTAAAGCTTCAGCATTTACAGACTTGTTGTTGTCACCTCTTTAATGCTTGGACAGCATTTAAGATTATACATGTGAGATTTTCATGCATGAAGTTATGCTGACATAACACTGAAATGTTAAAAAACAATAATTTAAGAAACATTAAGTAGCCCGCTGACTGATTACTATATAACACCATAAAATTTGGAATTCATGCAAAAATAGCCATATGTCACACAGCTCTTTCTAGAATGATAGCAATTTAATATAGTAATGTCAAGGTACTCCTCAGTACCTTGACATTACTGTCTTGCCATGAGGCAACCACTGGATGTTATAGTAAACTAATAAAAAATGGACAGTAATAATGTGGGGCCTTTGTACTGGAAAAGCTGAACAAATATTCTATTTTAAACCAATGGAAACACAGAAAATAGAGGAATCATCATTCATACTGTCACAGCTGTCACACTCTAAGCTTTAGCTAGCAAAGCACAACACACGTGTGCCCTACTTATCAGACAACAGTCACTCCCAGGCTTTTGATGGCATCAGCTCAAGCAGAACAGGCAAACGGAAAAAAAATGAATAGACTTGCTGATAGCACTCACTTTGCCTCCTCTTCTTTCAAACATTACCTTTTGATATTTTAAAAGGGGGCTAAAAAACCCACATAGTAAACTGGTGAACGCACCCCTTTTGGACAAAGCAGGTCATAGGACAGCAGCAAATATGCCATCCTATCATCCTGCCCAGTCATGGTGAAGCCAGGCTTTTTCTGTTTTCATCAGATAACAGGAAGAAAGCATGCGCATTGTACACCCACACCAGCAAACTCTGACTCCCCCCCAGCCCCCGGCACCCAATCCAAATTCAACCTTCAGGTTATTACCATTCTGTTGTGTCAACGAAAAAAGTGACAAGTGTCAATTGCATAAATGGCACATGTCATTCTAGGTTATCTATCACTGGGAAAATGAAAGAAAGAAAAAACAAAAAAAATAAAGCTCCCAGCTGCAATAAAGCTGCAGAATTTATCTTTGTTGCTTGCTAAAAAAAAACCCATCTGTAAATTTCTTCCCATTTGCCACAATTAATTCCCATCAGAGGTATTTGCCTTGCATAAATAGTAAGAATAAAAGAGTCAGGTCTGAGGGTGCCAGAACAAATTCATTTATGGCATCAACTCTTAAATCCACATCTCAGGAGATTAAAAAAAAGTGGCGTGGTATTTGTTCACTTAAATTATAGTAAAGTCTAGGATTTCACAAAGAGTAGACAGCACTGCACATTTCATCCAGCTTACACTTCGTATGTGTGTGGGTAAGTCACAAAGCAGGTACTCGTGTACATTCATGTCATCAAAAAGAAGCGGAAATTGTTGAATTACATGGAGCCACTGCTGCGTGTGAGAGCAGATGGCCTGGTAAGAAATGTCTGCTGTTCTAATGTACTGCACTGTGTTTTGCTAGACTTAATCTATTTCAACTCTACTTATTGGCATATCACAGGGCTTTGCCCTCTCAAATCTCTCATGGGGGTTGGAGATTCCCTGGACCCTGGTCTCCTATGGCAGTAGATCCCATCTCGCTAATGCGGTTGCACAACCGTCAATCACTTTAATACATTTTCAGTGCTCCCAGCCAGCTGAAGCACTCTCCTCATGAGCAGTTATGTAATAACCCTGGCATCTTCCGTGGAGAGATAGCCACAGCAGTTAGACAGAGTGTGGTTTTGGTATGTTTGTTTTACATGGTAATTATTCCAAACGCTAAGACTTAATAAACTGAATGGACACAGACAGATCTTCAAAATCAAAGCCTGAAAACACATATAAATTGAAGTTCTCATCAACTTCTAGCTGCTGTGGCACCTTCATCTAATATTCTACTACACTTGTATTTTATTTTCTTTGTCAAGAAAATCAAACAACAGAGCAAAATGCCGCCTCGGGTGCGCTCTATTTTCAGAAGGAATAAAAGGCTTTATGACAGTCAGTCTCTTAGTATTTCCACCCTTTGCAACACAAAGGAATATTCCTCAGAGTAAAAATGTGCTAAAATATGTAGGTGCAGCCTGAACACTCCAAACCAATATTTAATGGCACAAGAAACACAGAAACAGAAAGTGTAGTAAGGATACGAACTTACTGTACTGATATATCGCAGCATTAGGGCTACCAAACATTTGTAATGTCACTAACATGCTCAGGTGCCTCAGATGCGTTACCAAAAAGTGAGAGATCTTCTATTAGATTTTGTGTCACTTTTGACATGAAAGCCAACATAATGCCTAACCAAACCTTTTGTACTGAAACAATTTGTTTTATATCAAATAAGAAGCCACTGTAATAAATTATGTTGAAAAGTGTGCAAATGGAGCAACATGGCCTCTTCACTGTCACTCTGTGGTGCTCTTACTCATTTGGCAACACTGAATATTGAAATAAGGTGCTTTTGTCACATTAATGCAAAAACACATTAATGATCACTCCTGGCAGTTGAACACAAGGCATATCAGCTGACAAAAACTCCCTTTTTTCTGTGAATTGTAACTGAAACATTAATATGCGTATTCAAGAGTATTTTTGTACTTACCACTGTTGTATGAGGCATGGGGTTAAATCCACAAAGATTGCAGACAGTGTTCTTGCATTCAGTACAGGTGTTGTAATTTGGTGGCTCCTTCGTTCCCACATTGAGTTTGACCTTACAGAGCAGACAGGTTGACAGACCTTCTTTAGGAGCAACCTGAAGCACTTTGTCCTGTGCTAATGGAGTAGCCTTGGCCTGTTCGAGTGGCTCTGATGTCTGTGCTGCCAGTGGTTTACTATCCTTTGCGGGGGGCACCTTAGGAGAAACCGGAAGTGTAGGTTTAGGGCTGACATTTGTTGTAGTGGACATCTTCCGTGGAGTAGGTGGTGTAACTTTAGGTTCGTCCTGAACTGCCGAGGTTATCAATGTAGATGCAGAACTTAAAATTGAGGAACCAAAACCAAACATCTTCCCGGTCACTGATTCAGCAGGCTTTGGAGCAGTAGTTTTAGGGGCACCAAAGCCAAAGAAACCACCAGACTCCTGTTTCACGGGTTGAGCTGGTGGTGGGGCAGGCTTGGGAGATTGGGTCACTGGTTTTGATGGCTGTTGTGGTAGTTTGCCAGCTTCTTGTTTTGCAAGATCTGACTTTACTTCTGGCTTTGTAGGTTGTGAAATCTGTCCTTGTGGCGGTTTTCCCACAAGCTTTGGCTGGCTAGCCACATCTCGAGCATGTCCTTGTGCCTTTTCCACAGAGTCTTGATGTGCTTTGTCCATCCTTTGGACTGCAGTTGGCACTGGAGCCTCACCTTTGAGAGTTTCTTTTTTGGGTTGAACTATTTGAGTACCCTCTTTTTGGACATCTGCATATTCTGAAGGTTTCTCCTTCTGGACTAATGTCGGTGTGTCCTTCTGTTCAGAGCGAGGAGGTGTAGAAACCTTGCTTGGCATGGGCTGGGGTTTCACTACAGTAGGTTCAGTGGCTTCAGATACTCCTAGGGCTCTCTGCATCTGGCAGTTTAAACAAAGCCATTCCTTTACCTGGAACAAGTGTAATGGAAAGCATAAATCACTGTCAAATAAAAAAACAAAACAATAACAGTGCTCTGAAATCAGATGAAGGTGCAATGATTTTACAGGATGAATAATTGATTGTAACAGTGCAAAGAATATTCAATCCTAACAAGGTTACTAATTTAACATGCATTTATTATTATTATTAAAGGGGATTTATTCATACAAACAAATCACGATCATTGTAAAATAAAATGTATTTAATGTCTCAAACTGTGTAATGTTCTTTTTATTTTCTCTTTAATGCAATTTTAATAAGGCATAATTAGAAAAAAGAAAGCTACATTTTAGGAAATTATTCTTCAAATTTGTTGTTCAAATTGTTGTTCAAATTCTTATAATTTATTGAGGTCAAAGGAATAATTATCACGAAAAACGATGTTTTTTTTTCTATTTTTGTAAGTGCATTTTACTGGAGATAAATGGCAAAAATTAAGCCAGTTAAGCAAATTTATTACCAATAATTTAGATTAAGTCTTTAGATTTAGATTAACTCTAGATTAACATCAGTTAAATATTCAAAGCTCTTATGTCTGGATTGCCTTGTAAATCAAGTAATACTTGATTTAGTAAGTCTACCAGACCCACAATAATTGAGTAATAAAAATTTGAAAACTACAAAAAGGGCAACCATAAACAGAAAGTTGCATACCTTTGAATCATCTGGTACTGGATTAAAGCCACACTGATTGCAGACAGTTGTCTTGCATTCTGTGCAAGTGTTGTAGTTAGGAGGATCTGTGGAGCCCACTTTAAGTTTCACCTTACAGAGTGGACAGACAGACTGATCTGCTTTTGAAGCACCTTGGGTGTCTATTGGCACCTTGAGGGGCTCTGATGGAGCTTTGTCCACTTTGGCTTGAACTGCTGAAGGAGTCTTATCCTGCTGTGGTTTCTCTGGTTTCTTCTCCTCCGTTTTCTGGACGAGCGGTGGTTTGGTGTCCTTTGCAGGTAATGTTTTAGGAGAGGCTGGTGGTGTAGATTTAGGAGTGACGCTGGCTGTGGTGGACATTTTTCGTGGAGTTGGTGGTGTAGGTTTAGGAGTGACACTGGCTGTGGTGGACATTTTTCGTGGAGTTGGTGGTGTAGGTTTAGGAGTGACACTGGCTGTGGTGGACATTTTTCGTGGAGTTGGTGGTGTAGATTTAGGCTCATCTTGAACAGCTGAAGTTATTAAATTGGATGCAGAGCTTAAGAACGATGACCCAAAGCCAAACATCTTTCCTGTCACTGACTCAGCAGATTTTGCAGCAGCAGGCTGGGTTTTAGGACTACTAAAACCAAAAAAGCCTCCTGATTCCTGTTTTGCAGGCTGAACAGGTGATGGAGCAGATTTAGCTGGAGGGGTGGCAGCTTTTGGAGGCTGTTGTGGGGGTGGCTTTCTTGCTTCTTGATCTGATGGAAGAGCAGACTTAGCTAAAGAAGCGGCAGCTTTTGGAGGCTGTTGAAGGGGTGCCTTTTCTGTCTTTGAATCAGGGGGAGCGGCAGGCTTAGAAGTAGTCTGAATTTTTGGAGTTTGCTGCTGGGGTGTGCCTGGCTGTCCCTTGGGAGTCTCTGCAGAAGGCTTTTGCGAAACGTCAGTCTTTATGATAGTGGATGAAATAATTTTGTCAGGCAATGAAGCAGCTGTAGGAGTAACCTCCTTAGTTAGGTCAATATTGACTGGGGAGACAGTTTGTTTGGCTGCAGGAATGCTAACAAGGTCACCTTTGGGTACATCTGGAACATCTTTCTTAGAAGCTGTCAAGATTTCTGTCTTCTGTGTGCTGGCAGGGACCTCTTTGCTTGGTGAAGGTTGTGGTTTTATCATTGGTAAGCCTGGAGGTTCAGAGGCTCCAAGTGCTCTCTGCATCTGGCAGTTGAGACATAGCCATTCCTTTACCTGGAAGAAAAACATAGATGAGCTCTATCAATCTCTATTTATATGTGTGTGAATTTGAATTTCTTTTCTTCAAACCATTAATAGAACTGTCTAAATAGGCATATAGACATTTTATATTGATAGCACATTTAATTACCTCTGTCACATTTGGCATAGGACTAAATCCGCACTTGTTGCACACGGTGGTCTTGCATTCAGTGCAAGTGTTGTAGTTTGGAACATTTTTGGAGTCCATGTTGAGTTCTGTTTTACAGAGTGGACAAGTAGAGTGAGTCCCTTTGGGAGCAGCCTGGGAAGCGTCTGGTTTTACAGACTCTATTGGGGTTTTATCCACTGTTGTCTGCTCTGACAGAGGAGCCTTGACTGGCTGAGGTTGCTTCTTTTCCAGTTGTGGTTTCTGAGCAACTTGGTGTGACTCTTTGCTTAGGGGTTGTTTTTGCTGTATTTGATCAGAGGATATAATCAGTTCTTCAGCTGTTTTCTGAACTGTTTCAACTTTATCCTTTTCCTTTTCTGAATCTTCTTTAGGTCGAGGGAAACTTGGTGTGAGATCACTTTTCTTCTTAACTGAAGTTTCAGTATTAGTGGTAACAGGTGGACCTTGGGAAGGCAGTTGTCTTTCTTCACTTGGAGGTGCAGTGATGGCTTGAACATCCTTGGCAGGCAGTGAACTAACTTTCTCCTCTTTTGCTTCTGCTGAAACAGTAGCTGGGGTGTCTTTTGCAGGTGGAACGGTGTCTGGAGTTTGTACAATATCCATTTTCTCTGCTGGTGCCTCTGGTTTTGGATGTTCTTTCTGATTTTTCTCTAATATTTCTGTTTTTTGTGTGGGAATAATATCTTTCATTTTAGTCTCAGAGACATCTTTTTGTGCAGCGGCAGGTGTGGATGCTTTGCTGGGTGATGTCTGAGGTTTCGTCAGCAGAGGCTGTACTGATTCAGCTGCTGTGAGGGCTCGTTGCATTTGGCAAGTCAGACACAACCACTCCTTCATCTACAAGGAAAAGCATATTATTTTGAGTAAGTGTGTCTCTAACAACAAAATGTTTAAAATAAAAGCATAAAGCACCACAGTTAAGGAAACACAGCATATATATTATACATAACATTTATTTTAATAACTACATTTTTGGTTGATTTACCTCTGTTTCATTTGGTGTTGGGTTAAATCCACACTGGTTACAGACAGTTTTCTTGCATTCAGTACAGACATTGTAGTTAGGCAGATCCTTAGATGCCATGTTGAGCCCAGCTTTACAAAGTGGACAGGTGGACAGGCCTTGTTTGACAGTGGTTTGGGAGGCTTCACCTGTCTTTGGAGTGTCCCCTTTGGCTGAGACTAATGGTGGTGTGTGGATTGGCTGGGGTTGTTCAGCCTTGGTTTTCTCCTGGGTAGCAGGGGATTTGATCTCTTTTGCAGGGGATATCTTGGGAGAAACTGGCGGAGTCTTCGGCTGGTCCTGAACAGCTGAGGTAATCAAAGTGGATGCAGAGCTGAAAATAGAGGAACCAAAGCCAAACATTTTTCCAGTCACAGACTCTGCCTGCTTTTCAGCATCAGCTTGAGATTTACCACTGCCAAAACCAAGGAAGCCTCCCGATTCCTTTGGTGGTGGTGCAGTGGCATTACTCAGCTTACGTTCAGGCTGCCTGATTTGGTCTGGTGATTTAGGAGCTGGTGTTTTCTGGGGCTTCTGTGGGATTTTCTGAGAAGAAACCGGGCTGGCCTGTTTGTGTACCTCTGGCTTGACATTAGTCTCAGATGTAGCAGGATGTGCCGTTACAGAGAGTTTCCTCTGAGGTGACTGCTGTGCTGATGACACCTTCTTTTCAGGTTCAGCTGGGCTGGTGACGTCTTTCTTTAGGGGTTTTGCAGGTGTCTGAGAGTTTGCTGACATTACTGGTGAAGGCTCTGTTACTCCTAGAGCCCGCTGCATCTGGCAGGTAAGACATAACCACTCCTTTGCCTGAAAAACAAAACAAAATGAAATAAAAAATATATATATACACACACACATACATTAAAAAAATACACAGTAATTTTTTCATTATTTAATGTTCCTAAATCCTGAATGAATATTCCTTGAAATCCTGAAATCTAGGTTAACAAGAGACATTTCAAAAAAGTATAAGCTCTGCTGATATTAGTGAAATAAAAAGTGTCAACATGCTTTGTTTTCTTCTTAGTCTTACCCCAGTTCCATCGGGCATAGGGTTAAATCCACACTGGTTGCACACAGTGTTTTTGCATTCAGTACAGGTATTGTAGTTGGGCAGATCCTTGGAACCAGTGTTAAGTTTGACCTTACAGAGTGGGCAGGTAGACTGATCTAGTTTGACAGCTACTTGGGAAGCTGCTGCCTTTGGAGTTTCTGATGGCACCTGTCTCAGTGCTGGTGTTTTGGTCTGCTGGGATAGCTCAGTTAACTTCTGCTGCTCCAGCTTCTGGGAAGCAGGGGGCTTCATCTCTTCTGCTTTTGACTGGATTGATGATGGACCCTTTACCTGCTCTGGTTGATCAGATTTCTTCTCCTGTTCTGGTTTCTTTACAGTGGGAGATTTGGTTTCCCTTGCAGGAGACATCTTAGGTGAAACAGGTGGAGT
Organism: Benitochromis conjunctus; assembly: GCA_015052645.1. Classification (NCBI taxonomy): domain Eukaryota; kingdom Metazoa; phylum Chordata; class Actinopteri; order Cichliformes; family Cichlidae; genus Benitochromis; species Benitochromis conjunctus. The sequence continues at coordinate 22,919 of VOQK01016833.1, forward strand.
AGTTTTTGGCTGGTCCCGAACAGCTGAGGTTATCAAAGTAGATGCAGAACTGAAGATTGAAGAACTAAAGCCTAACATCTTTCCACTCACAGACTCTGTAGACTTTGCAGTTTCAGGTTGAGGCTTAGGAACAGCAAAGCCAAAGAAGCCTTCTGACTCTCGCTGTGTTGCTGCTGTGGCATTACTTTGCTTACGTCCAGGTTGGGTTGCCTGATCTGGGACTTTTTCAGGAGCTATTTTCACTTTTTCTTGTGATGTTTTACGTTCAGGTGCTGGGCTAGCCTGTTTCACAGATGCTGTTGATTGTTTTCTTTGTGGGGAGACTGCTTCTGAGGTTTGCTTTTGTACAGAAGTGTCTGGACTATCCTTTGTTTGAGGAGTAGTCATTTTGGAAGATTCCTTCAACTGGACTGTAGCAGGTAAAGAAACTTTACTGGGTGACATTTGTGACTTTAGTGATGGTCCAGTAAGCTCAGAAGCTCCTACTGCTCTTTTCATCTGACAATTAAGACACAGCCACTCTTTTACCTAAAATGTAATAGACACTTGGTTAGGTGGTGCTTTACGACTACAAATTATATCATCAAATGTATACATTATGCATCAAAACAAATTCTACTTAAATATAGTTTAATACCACAGATGACACATCTACAAATAAATTACTTTAAAAAACAACTTTTAATGATTGAATGAATTCAAAAGGCGGGTACCAAAGATTAAAGTCGCCTACACAGTATCTGGCCAAAAGTGAAAAAAGGATTATTATATTACCTCTGCTCCTGAGATAGAGCATTGGCTAATGGCTTGAAAAATGTTTTAACTTCACTTTATAAGACATCATCACTATATCTTTTAATCCTATTAGCCATTTATATTAAATTTTATAAGAATTGGCATCTGATTTATTAATTATGATGAAAGGCATATTTAAGCTCACAGTGGCCTTGACTTTTGATAACTAAATTCTGAGTAGTTCAGTTTTTGGTTCAAATTAAAAAAAAATCACATTGTGTTTAAGATGTTTTCAAGACTGAGATGCACAGACATGCACACAGATGACCACAAAAACTTGCCTGTGACTATAACTGTTGCCAGCATGGTGGTATTTGATTGTTTTGGCACTACAGGCAATGTGGAAAACACAATATTTTTTTTAAATCTGTCGCAGACAATCTTGTATTCATGTACTTACCTCTCCTACTGGCATGGGATTAAATCCACATTGGTTGCAGACAATGTTCTTGCACTCAGTGCAGGTGTTATAGTTAGGTGGGTCCTTGGAGCCCTTGTTAAGCTCAGCCTTACACAGCGGACAGGTTGTCTGGCCTGCATTAGGAGCCATATCAGACACTTTTGCTACCTTTGACGGCTGTGGTGGAGCTTTATCATCTTTGCTCTGGTGGGATTCATCTGGTTTCTTCTTCTGTTCCAGCTTTTGAGGAAGAGTTTTGGACTCTCTTGCCGGTGACATTTTGGGAGAAACCGTTGGTGTACTTTTTGGAGAAATCTTGGGCACAGCAGACATCTTCGGCGAGACTTGTGCTGGTGCAGACATTTTTCGAGAGCTCGGTGGTGTGGTCCGTGACTCGTCTTGAACCGCAGATGATATCAAAGTGGATGCTGAGCTGAAAATGGAAGAACCAAAGCCAAACATCTTTCCACTGATGGATTCTGTTGTTTTTGAAGTATCAGTCACAGTTTTACCACTCAGGCCTAGTGGGTTTCCAGACTCTTCTTGTGTGACTCTGGTGACCTTACTCTGTTTTAATGCAGGTTGACTTGCCTGGCCAGGTGGTTTCTCAGGGCCTGATGCAACTGAAATATCAAGAGGCTTTTTCTCACCAGGAGTTGGGCTAGGATTTCTTTCACTTTCAGGTCCTTTAGCCTCCTTAGATGAAGGTGCTACTGCTGTGGACCGTGTCTGCTGAGGAGAGCCTAGTGTGGCTGTGCCTTTCTTTTGAAGTATGTCAGCCCCTGGAGTCTCCATCTTAGGAGCTGCATCTGATTTTATTTCCTTTTTAGTTTCCACTTGATCAGTAACTATTGCTTTCTGATGTACAGGAGATGGAGACATTTTTTTATCTCCATGGAGCTGTTTCACAGGAGGCCCTGGGGGTTCAGCTGCACTAAGAGCTCTCTGCATCTGACAGTTCAGGCATAACCATTCCTTTACCTGCAAAAAATATATATATTATATTGAAATGTGAAGCATTTAAAACTATATTAACATATAAATTAATGTTGTAATAATACTTTAATTACAGGCCTACATATGTAATTTTTGCCCTGTATTTTTATTGAAGTTTTATTAAAGTAATATTACTAGTTATTGCTTCTCTTACCTCTGACACATTTGGCATTGGATTGAATCCACATTGGTTACACACAGTGTTCTTGCATTCAGTGCAATTCCTGTAGTTCGGCGGTTCCTTTGAGCCAAAGTTGAGTTTCACCTTACAGAGCGGACAGGTAGATTGGCCTGCCTTTGGAAGAGCTGGTGAAGTTGGCGCTTTCTCTACTTTGGCTCCTATCAAGGGAGAGGTCTTGGCTTCTTGAACTTGCACTGGCTTCTTCTCCTGCTCATGAACAAATGGTGATTCACTAGCCTTTGAGACAGGAATCTTAGGAGAAACTGGAGGTGTCTTTTTGGATTCATCTTGGACAGCTGAGTTTATTAAAGTCGAGGCGGAACTGAAGATGGAGGTACCAAAGCCAAACATTTTTCCACCCCGTGATTCACCAGCCTTCGTAGACTCTGACGGAGGTGTGGAACGACCAAATCCAAAGAAAGCTCCAGACTCCTCTTGTGTAGTGGATGTAATACTACTCTTTTTGATATCAGCTGGATTTCTCTGTTCAGGTGGTTTCTGAGGTCCTGTCTTTTGGCTCTGTGGTGGCTTTGCTGGTTGCTCTGCTGGTTTTTTCATCTGACAGTTGAGACATAACCACACCTTCCCCTATATTAAAGCAAGGAAAAATTAATGAAGATATAGATCAGGATAATTTTAATGCAATAGAATATTTTATTATTACTATATTTTAATAAGTTAATTGACAAATATTTAAATATGTAATATGTATAAGTGATTGTTGAAGTCACTTTTTCTTCTTACCTCCTTAACATTTGGCATAGGATTAAATCCACATTGGTTGCAGACGGTGTTTTTGCACTCGGTGCAGGTGTTGTAGTTGGGAGGGTCTTTAGAACCCACATTGAGTTCCAGTTTACAGATAGGACAAGTTGACTGGCCTGTCTTAGGCAATGCAGGTAATGTAGCTGCTGTCTTGGGTGGCTCTGCAGGAGGTTTGTCTGCCTTTGGCTGTACTGATGGTGAACCTTTGTCTTTTTGCGGCTGCTCTGATGTTTTCTCCTGTACCGGTTTCTTGACAGTGGGAGACTTGGAGTCACTTGCAGAAGACATTTTAGGAGAAACTGGTGGTGTCTTTTTGGATTCATCTTGGACAGCTGAGTTTATTAAAGTCGATGCAGAACTGAAGATGGAGGTACCAAAGCCAAACATTTTTCCACCTAGTGATTCAGAGGGCTTTGCAGAATCAGGTTGGGTTATGGGACTGCCAAAGCCAAAGAACGCACCAGATTCCCCTTGTGTCGATGCTACACTACCCCTTTTAGTTCCTGGTTGATTTATGTGATCTGTTGGTTTCTGAGGACCTGTCTTCAGGCTTTGCTGTGCATTTTTCTGACCAGAAGCTGGACTGGCCTGCCTCTGACTTTCAGATCCTTTCACATCTTCAGTCTTTGCCAGCTGTTCTCCTGGTTTTTGCACTTTCCGCTGTGGTGAGCTTGATGGAGAGGGCTGCTTTAATTTAGATTCAGCAGATGTCACATTCTCTTTGTTTTGAAGTTTATCCACTGGGGGAGTTTCCTTCTTTAGGACACTGTCTTGTGCAGTGACTTTACTCGGTGAAGCCTGTATTTTCATCATGGGAGTTCCTGGAGGTTCTGATGCTCCCAGTGCTCTCTGCATCTGACAGTTGAGACATAACCACTCCTTCACCTACAATGGAGCAAAAATATTTAAAAATTCAAGTGCTACGGATTACATTCTAATGTTAATACATTTTAAAGTGACATCAATATAAAACACATAATGTTACAGTTATTGTTCAAATGTATTGTTATATTCTACATGACTCTTCTTAACTTACCTCCTTAACATTTGGCATAGGATTAAATCCACACTGGTTGCAGACAGTGTTTTTGCACTCAGTACAAGTATTGTAGTTGGGAGGATCTTTAGAGCCCACATTAAGTTCCAGTTTACAGAGAGGGCAGGTAGACTGGCCTGCCTTGGAAACAACTGGTGAAGCTGATGCTTTCTTTGGTTGCTCTGATGATGGCTTGTCTGCTTTTGGCTGTACTGATGGTGAACCTTTGGCTTTCTGTAGTTCCTCTGTTTTTTTGGCCTCTTCCAGCTTCTTGACTGGAAGAGGAGATTTAGAAGTGGGGGGTGTAGAATCCTTTGCAGCAGACATCTTGGGAGAAACAGGTGGTGTACTTTTGGGTTCATCTTGTACAGCTGAGGTAATCAAAGTAGATGCAGAGTTGAAAATGGAGGAACCGAAACCAAACATTTTCCCTGTCACTGACTCTGCAGGCTTTGCAGCATCAGGCTGAGTTTTAGGACCACCAAAACCAAAGAGGCCTCCGGACTCTTGCTGTGCAGCTTTCGTGGTGCTTTCCTGCTTTCCTGCAGTTTGATTCATCTGCTGTGGTTGTGTCTTCTGCTTCTCCTGAGATATTGTCTGACCAGGAGCTGGGCTGACTGCCTTTTGACTGTCTAGTTCTTTAGTCTTTGCTGGTTGTTGTGCTGATGTTGACACTTTCCTCTGGGGAGAGCCTGGTGCATTAGTCTTCTGTGGTGTAGGCTGTGCAGGAGTAGTTTTTTTGAAAGATTTCCCCAAAGATGTATCAATTTGACGTTCAATTCCTCCAGCAGCTCGTTTCACCTGGCAGTTTAGACATAGCCACTCCTTCCCCTTAAAAGAACAGCATAAAATACATTATAAATGCATTAAAACAGTCTTATGGAAAAATACCACAAAAAGAGAAAAGAAACATAGAAATATAAATGCGCAAAAATGTTACCATTACAGTAAGGAAGGAACTGTGTTGCTCCAAATATCAGCTTAAGATTGGAATAGTACTTTATGGTGCTATTTGTAACACCAAATATTTACATGAGACAATGTGATATAATAAATTTGGTTTTCCAAGTAAATATAGTGCTGCAAAACAAACTTACAAATTAAAAAGCTGAGAGCAGTAATGATAGTATTATTTTAGTTTAAGGCAGTATCACATTGCATCTTGTGATACTGCCTTAAACTAAAATAATACTATCATTGACACAGTAGGTGCTTTGTCATTTACTCTCAAAGGCTTGAGCAGTGATGTATTTTGAAAACACCTTTAAAAGTAAATCTCTTTGTCCAAAATTGAAGAATAGGATATTACACAATATGAATGTGAAAAAGCAACGACACTGTTCAAGCATTACTGAGCATTTTTATGTCTTGTTTCTGTTATATAACCATATAGGAGTGGTAACATTATTGCAAGAAATCAAATGCCACTCCCTTTTACTTGAAAAGAGATGTAGGTCTAATGTAAAAGACTGCTGCTTGCAGGAGTGTAAGCCTTCCCCGGCTCAGCATGATTAAAGGATCTGACAAATAGCATTCTCAGTGTGACTCTTAGTGAAAGTATCAGAAACAAAAACAAAATAGCTTTCCCGGGTAACTTCTGTGGTCATAAAACTTTGTGAAAAACCTTCAAATGTTACAAAAATTTTGTATGTCATCTAACATGTAATGGGTCTTTGCTAATAGCTCTCCAAACTAGGAAATAACATAAAAAAAAGAACTTAACGTAATTCTTAAGCATGTCTCAGTCTTAAGTAAAAGACATTTCTGAGAAATCTGTAAAATATTACAGCAAACAAAAGCACTGACCCTTCAAATCTCCAAAATTATAAAGATATACATTTTATTTTAATTTAAGGTAATTCCATAAACTGCACCTCTTACCTCATTCACATTTGGCATGGGGTTAAAACCGCATTGATTGCAGACAATGGTTTTGCATTCAGTGCATGTGTTGTAGTTGGGAGGATCCTTCGAGCCCATGTTAAGCACTATTTTACAGAGAGGACAAGTGGATTGGCTTGCTGTAGGAGCAGTGTGTAAAGTTGCTGCTGTCTTTGAAGTGACTGGCAGGGATTTTTCTGCTTTTGCCTGTCCAGCTGGTTGAACCTTTGCTTGCTGAGGTTGTTCTTGTTTCTTGTCTTGTTCTGACTTTTGGGCAGAAGGTGGCTTGGTCTCCTTGGAAGATTGCATTTTAGGAGAAACCGGTGGAGTTGTTTTAGCCTCAGCAGAAGCTATCAAATTAGATGCAGAACTAAAAATAGATGAACCAAAACCAAACATCTTTCCAGTCACTGATTCTTCTGTCTTTGCAGTTTCAGTTTTAGTACCTCCAAAGCCGAATAAACCTCCTGACTGCTGCTGGGGTGCTGACGTGGCACTGCTTTGCTTGCGTTCAGTCTGATTAGTTTGGTGTGGCTTAGGAGACCCTGATGCTCTCTGGGCCTCAGGTGTCATTTTCTGAACAGGTGCTGGACTGCCTTTTTTTTGAGCATCTGGTCCTTTAGCAGCTTCTGCCTTTTCTGGCACTTTTGTTGATTTAGACTGGATTTTCTGAGGTGAACCTGGTGCTGATATTTCCTTTTTGACAGGCTCGGCAGCTGATGGAGGACCGGAAATTTTGTTAGGTGTGGGGTTTTTCATGGGACGTCCTGACAGTTCAGAAGATCCTTGAGCTCTCTGTATTTGGCAGGTAAGACAAAGCCACTCATGTGCCTGTAAAAAAAACAAAGACAAATAAATTTCTTGCATGAACAAAAAGACAATGTGCGCATAGATGCACATAAAGCAAAAAGGTGAAAGAAGAAAAAAAGTAAATTTCCCCAAATTATTGAAAGGGACATCACAACTGACTTTTGAAACTTTTGAAAACAAACAATTGTAAAAACTGGTGATTCAATAATGGTACCAGATTGATTTAGCTCTACCAGTGCCGTACCTGTGTTAATTCAATAATAATAAAACACAATCTAAGAACAGTTTTCAAATATATGACATAAAATTTACAATATTTGCAATATTACAATATTTAATTTTATAAGAACTTTGCAGTCGCCAAGTAGCTGGCCCACTAGTAGCAAGGTGAGGTTTAGCGTCCTTTGGTAAGACATTGAACCCAAAATTGTAAAACCCCTTGTGTGTGAATGTGAAAAGATATTGCAAAGTACTTTGAACAACTGCTACTGAATATAATATACTGTGTAAAGTACTGCACTAGCCCATCAGAAAAAAACCTGAATGTTCTTAAAAAAGCACTCGTAATTTGCAAAGATGAATGATGAACACACATTAAGTGAAATATTTCAAGCCTTTGTTGCTTTAATTCTTGAATAAACGATAGCAATTTTGATTATAGCTTATATCTCAGGAAAATCAGACATCTCTATATCAAATTATAAGAATATCAATCAAAAATGGATTTACAACACAGAAATATCAAACCTCTAAAAAGTATGTTCATTTATACACTCAATACTTGATTGGAATGCCTTGAAAACAAACTATTGCATCAATTTGTTGTGTTGTGACATACAGCAGACCAGCATGCTAAGGTGTACTTGAAGCTCAAGTTGCTTTGACAGCAGCCTTCAGCTTGTATATATTTTTGGGTCAGGTGTTTGTCATCTTCCTCTTGACAATACCCCACAGATGAGGTTCAGGTCAGGTGAGGTGGCTGACCATTTAAGCACAGTGACAAGATAGTCAGCAAATTATTTGTTAGTAGTTTTGGCACTGTGGGGATGTGCTAAATCCTGCTGAAAAAGGAAATATCTTTCTCCTCAGCCAAGATAAGATGATTCTGACATTGTCCCTGGGTCATGATTGTTTGGTATGATTGATAATAGAAATTAGATAGTTGTAGCCCCTTTCCTGAGGCTGTTTGTGTGTAGTGGTTCTTGAAATAGAGTGCTGTGCAAAAGTCTAGAGCGAGCCTTCATTTCTCTTTATTTTACTTCCTTCTTCTAATTTTAAAGTAGTTGAGCAAGAGTTCTTCAAGCTTTGTGGAGGTCTTTCAAGGATTTTCTTTGGATATTGGCTGAATTTTCACTCATTTTCAATCAGGTCCTTGTACCTAGCAATTATGAGTGGGATGCTTTTGCTTGTGTGTTAAGCTACTTAACACTGGCCTATGACTCAATCAAGCATGAAAAGGCACCTAACTCAAAGAATGAGCCAGTGTCATGTCTACACATAACAGACAAGTTAGCAAAGAACCAATTTTAAATTATGTATTTAGGCACTTTTATTACTAGCAGCACATCGCAAAATGATATAATTTCTTTTGAATTTGAACCAATGAAAAACACCAAAAATAACACAGTTTCACAGGCATATAATAGTTATGGATATTTTATCTATAACTATCTGTAGTTATAAATTGATATAGATATAGATTCCCAAAGACCTATTAGCTTAAAATTTTGCATTTCTTCACATGGTTTCACAGAGTTTACTTAAAACTTTGAAGGAATTTGACAGGTGGAGGAAAACGAAAAAGTGTCAGGACTAAAGAAAACCATCAATAGGATATGAGTAGTGTCTGACAGGCATGTTCTTGAGAAATAGGAAAAAGTCCAGCAAACACCTGACACTGGTCCTTCAGTTGATCCATCTACTGTTTAGTGAATCATCAAATTGTCTCAGTAGAAGGGTGGCTGTAAATAAG
>VOQK01016833.1:47282-59042 GCA_015052645.1 Benitochromis conjunctus
TCATCACTCATGAGAAACAAAATGGGGTCATAACGTGGCACTAAAGAGTGTCAAAAGGAGGAAAGAGAAATAGTAAGAGAGAAAACAGAAGGCGAACAGGTCAGGAAGCAGGATAAATCATTTTTTGGAATACACAGTTATAATTACCAGATATGCACATAAGGACCACCCTGAATTTTAGATAAATACAGCAAACAATACACACAATACTGTTGGTACATTTGATCACAATAGTAGACACATAGTAAATGCAGACACAGAGCAACAATGAGATCCACTACTAAGATCACTTTTCATCCAATGCAAAAACTTTTAGAAGTGCTTAGATAGCAATTATTTTCATCAAGGGTGCAACTGTAACAGAAACATGCCTCAAATATCCATGACAGTGGCATCACAACACGCTTTGTATTGTGGTCATTGTAACTACACACCCCAAAGTCATGACTGCAGTCTAATCAAAATAGCAATATCATAATGCTCAAATTATTTTTCATTGTACAAAAACAACATATTCTCCAGTTAATGACATCTAAAAAGCTAAAGTACTCAAAGAAAAAAAAACTAAGAAAATAAGTTACCGTAGTAACAAATAAGGTACAAAGGCTTGAATATTGTTGTTCCCTCTCGTGGTACTGTAGATGCTGTAAGAGTTTGCTGGATTTTACCATTGTATTAGAAGTAAAGCAGCCTCCGCGTGCGCTTCAATTGACAGCTGGGATGGGTTAGCCTGGATCAATCCAAGGGAGCGGATATGTCTCTTCAGATTTGAGGCAACGTTGCTGTTGTCCATATGCTCCCAGGTTGCTTTCTCCATACTGACACTTAAGTTTGTAAAGTTGATCGGCGCCAAAAAATAAGTTTATACGACACAAAAAAAACAGCAGAGTGCTTTTTAAACAAGAGAAGACAACACAGTCAAACTACTCAGTAATAAATGTAGCTACAACAGCGAGGCAGCTTGCTACTGTTCTTTTTCTCTCTTTTTTTGTACTGCTCTTGTCGAAAGCAAAGTGAAAACCTTTTACATGGTGCAAACACTGAGCGAGTCTGACCTTTAGACTGTGTGTGAGTGCATGTATGTATGTGCAGTGAGTCTCTGTTCTCCTCAGGTGTCCAAGGTGTGCCTGGGAGCTCTGTGGGAGTTCTCCCCTCCCCTTCCTTTCACTCTCTTCTCACCAGCCAGAGGCACGTACTTTCTTTTAGTCTTTTTACGTTTCTTATCAGAGCACCACACTCTCTCACAGTACTCTTCCACTTTTTGAGCGTCCCCATAGCCAATCAGTTGGAGGAATTCCTTGTACCACAGCCTGGAGTGGGAGCCTGATGCCAAGGATGGTACAAGAGATTTGGGGCTGACGCTGGGGCGTGGTAGGGGACCCATGGAAGAGTGACACAGAGCCGCTGCTTTTGCCCCATCTCCATCATTAGCCATGTGGATTGTTGATTCCACCCTGTCTCCTCTGAGCACATGCAGCGTGATACGTAATAATGTGTGCACATATCCATGTTCCACCGTCTGGCATACGTACACGCCAGCATCTGAGCTTCTCACATGTAAGAATAGCAGCCCATGTGACGTCACAACAACTCGTTCATCATCTTGAACCTACATGAAGCAAGAAATAAAACAGCTTTTTATGCCACTAATGTAGTCATTTTATAAATTAGATTGAGAGAATGTTAATATTTTAATAATACTCCTAACTCAATGACTTTTGTTTTGGTTTTTTTGAGTTTCTCTACACTACTGAATTAGATATAATGCAAGATATAAACTTTTAAATATGTAACAACCTATGAACCTTGTTGTGTAGGTAAATGTGACAACTTGTTAATCACAATAATATGCTTAAAACATGTATGTTCGTAGTATTTTAAACATGCACCAGACTTACCTGATGCTTCTCCCCTCCTTTCTGGAAGAACCAAAGGACCTTGGCTTGAAGTGATCGAGGGACACATTCCAGTAAAGTGCTATTGCTCTCCACCCCGTACACCAGCCTGTCTTTAGCTCTGTGCCATTTTTCATCTACACATCAATACGCACACATCATAAAACATAGTGAGGCAAGAAAAATGACATTGAGCTGCTTTGACCTTTCATTAGTTGGTAAATGTACAGTGACTTGTTCATTGTTCTTTTGCTATAGCACAAGTGCACCAATCACATAGAGTTAAAAACAAAAGAAGGTTTGTGTAACATGTAACCGTATTTGTCTGACAACATTTTTAATATTCTAGTAAATACAGGCAAGTGGCCATGCACACCCACACAAACATGCACATCCCACACTTCTTTTATACACTAACCATCAATTTGCAGCCCATTGCACAGCTGGACAGCGTTGCCATGGCGCACATCCTGCCGCCTGAATCGTCTGCTAAAAAGTGAGAGACAAGCAAAGAGGGAGTAATTTTGAACATGTGATGAAAGTGCAAGCGATGGGTGAAAAGGAAGACAGAGAGAGCATGAGCGTGGGGAAAAGAGAGCGGGAAAGATAGAAAGAGGAAGGGGGTGATCGAGTGCATACTGATTGGCATTACATAACATCTTGCTGGCATGTCTCTCAGTGTCTGTGACAATGACTTGGGAAACCAGCTTCACAACATTGTGACTTTCAGTGCAAGATCCTGAAATGGAATACGGGGGGTCTACTATAAAAGGTGCAAACAGATCATAGCTCTTACAGACACTTGCGGTAAAAAGAAAATGACACCTGTACTGAAGGGTGTGTGTATATGCTGTTACCTCCTGCTGGGGTACACTCCAGCAGGGTAGTATCTGGAGCAGGTGACGCCATCCCAGGCACAGTAGGGATCTCTGGCCAGACAACAGTCAGCACATTCTGAACCATAGAGGTCACACTGATGCAGTCTGACCTGAGCCACACCCACTTCTGACCCAACATACAGCTGTTGCTGTGAACCAAAAAAATACGGACCATTAGAACTGATTTGCAGGCTAACTATAATGAGACTTTGCATATCCATTCTGTCTTTTTCTCAACCAGCAGATATACTTAACACTGCACAGGCAATCATGCAGATCATGTCAGTACAGTGTTATGCATACTGTCACAATGTTATCATCTTGTGGCTAAACAGGAGAACTGCATTAGTAACACGAATAGCTGTTTAGATTATTGTCTTACCCTTTTAGGTGATATTAGAATCTCTCTTACTGCTGTTTTTACCTGCAAAAAAGGGAAAAACTTTGCTGTTATTTAAGAATCAAGCTGAATAAGTGGTTGGTTCATTGTATGCTGTTAGAAAACATAGCCGAAAGCCTCTTGTCATGCTTCTCTCCATACCAAATCAGCTCTTAAAGAAAACAGCAGCAACCACTTCTTGTTGAGTAATTTTCAGATGTAACTGATCTTAGTAGAGCGAATGTATTCATGTTATAATGAAGCTCTCTCAGCTATCACGCTGAACAATGACACTTGTACTCTGATCGAAATCAAGCAAATCAGCAAATCATTATCCTCTCATGGTGTCACTGCAGCAACTGAATTATGACGCGGACATATTATAATGCAGAATTCACTTGGGAACAAAGTCTTACCTTGCTTTCACATTCTGGAGCAAAAAAATATGGTACCTTGAAAACTTCTAGCTCTTCCAGCAGCACCTCCTCCATAGTATCTGTGTCTTTGTTGTAGATGGTGATAAATTTCAACACCACTGAGTCATCTAACAGAAGGAGAGATAAACATTACACTGTTGCAAACAAAAGTTATGCGTGAAATGGTAAGAAAATGTTGTTTTAAAACTATTTATGCAGCAACTTTGTATTTGTGTTTACAGAACACCTATACAATTTCTTAGGTGTTTTTAAGATCAAGTATTCATTACTTGCATGTTCCACATGGATTTATGCAGTCCTACATAATTAAGTACAACACAGTGCCTATACCTGTGCCAATGTAAAGAACGTGGTAGTGTCCATCTTGGGCTTGGACTCTGTCAACTGCAATCTGGGTCAACTTTCTTCTGCCTGGTTCTGTCTGTAATAGGACTGGTCTATGATGTTGTGGAAGGACTGGATTATACATCACTGAGTGAGAACGCAAAAACCGCAGGACCTCATCAGGGAACTCCTTAGAGCTGGAGAAGCCACCACCGTTCACTTTACTGGCACACTGTGATGTAAGAAAATAGAGAAGAGGATGGGACAAAGATAAGCAAAGACTATTAATTGCCTCATCACTGCATAAGTCGAAAAGAAAAAAAGCCGACATGCATTAGTCATGCTCAAACTGCCCTGGCATGACCTGCTGAAGTAGCTACAACAGTGCTGACATTCACTGACACTGCTCTACATTCTTTCAGCACTCTGCATTTTGAAGGACATCCACTCCGACTGGATGGATAAGAGAATAGGAGAGCGCCCTCGATAAACAATGCTGGTGAAACTGATCATTAAATCACATAAACGTGATTTATTTAAAATTTGGGTCTCACAGATCCAGGCCGAGGATAGGGGACTCTGTCCTCATAAGGTGTCCAGTGATGCTCAGGTCTCTCTCTGAAGGCGAAAGGCCCATTAAAGGCTGCTCTGATGTCATCCATGTGATAGACACAGACTGCATAACCTTTAAACACCATGCTACAAAGAAAGGATTCATCAGTAAATTTGATAGATTGAAATTCTTTAATGAAATGCTGGCATCTTTATTTCTCACCTTGTTGTGCTAAAGAGGCAAAAGACTTCTGGGTTTTTTTCATCCTTGCTGTTGAGCACAAACACGTCCTCTGAAACACAAAATGTATCATTTAGATTTAGTGTATATATTTTTGAGCGCACATAATCCTTCTTTCACCCCAACCGGTCGCAGCAGATTGCCGCCCCTTCCAGAGCCTGGTTCTGCCGGAGGTTTCTTCCTGTTAAAAGGGAGTTTTTCCTTCCCACTGTCGCCAAAGTGCTTGCTCATAGGGGGGTCATATGATTGTTGGGTTTTTCACTGTATGTATTATTCTAGGGTCTACCTTACAATGTAAAGCGCCTTGAGGTGACTGTTGTTGTGATTTGGCGCTATATAAATAAAATTGAATTGAATTGAATTGAACATAAAGCTGACATTTTTTGTCTCTTATAATTGCCATTCTGAATATGTTAGCATGCTGGCATTAACATTTCGTTCAAAGTTTTAGAGAACGTTTTTTTTCTTTTAAATGCAGATGGTTAGATGCGCCTTTAATATGTCAGGAATAGCAGTAGGAGGTGTTCATTTATTCTCATGGTTTCTTATTAATAAAATTTTCCCCTCTAAATAGAATGGTTTGTGTGGCAAAGGCAGCAGTAATAAATGAGACACATTGACATACAATGCGATGAACATCAGAAACTCGTAAATGTGGATGGGTGCAATATAAGAAAAGAAGAAACAAAAAGCAATCATTAGATAACATGGCTTGTACGGCTTTGTCGTTTCTTTTACCGAGCTCATCAAAATGTGTATCGATGCCATTGGGTCCAGCCACAGAGCAGATCAGACGAGTTTTCAGGAAGGAGGTCCATCTGTTCACCAGCATCCTTTGTCCTCCTTGGTCATTCTGAGAGATATAGGCATGTATAGGTTTTAACTTCACAGTCAGTATAAACACTTCGGTTGGATTATGTCCAGAAAGGTTTCTGCAGTATTCTCACCGCACAGACTCGTCCAATACGGGAATAGACGGCCTTGGTCACACCTTCAGCATCCATCTCTCGCTCAGTGAAGAAGAAGTAAACTTTATCATCACCTCTGTCATCATTGTCAGGTATAACTGCTGACCCAACAAATTTGGGTTCTGTAGGAAGAAGAATTAGTTGCATGCAGTGAAACAAAAACAAAAAAAAATAGTGTTATATGAACACATTTTTGAGAAAAATAAATGCGAATATATCAATTATTAAGAAAACATATAATAAGTAGTAGTTTAGATGAAGAAATCTCAAAGCTAGTACTAATTAGCACAGTTACACTGATCAGCCACAACATTAAAACCCCTCCCATGCCATAAAAATGACTTGACAGTTCACCTCAGTGCACCTCCCCAGCAAAAGTGTTTAACAATACAACAAAGAGCGCATGCCCCTTAACGCTGGAGGTCCAGCTGAGATTGAGTACCTGTGGCACGTGCCGGCACAAATGAGATTAAGAGGCCCTGAGTCCACACAAACTAGTGGACCCAATGCATTTGCTGCAAATCCTTATGAGCCAAAACCACAGGACACCCAGGCAGCTGGTTTTGATGTTGTGGCTAATCAGTGTATATTGACTTTAATTATCTAGTGTAAATCATGAGCATCTTTTTTAACATGAGTATAAGCCTTGAAGCTAGGTTTGAGAAGAAACATGTGTGCCTGATAGTTAACGTCACATTTGACACGAGTCACATTCTGGACTGCCATGCCGTATGGGCATATTTCCCCCTTTGCATTTGTAATGACATGATATTACAATCCTGTAATGTACACCAACCATTTAGCTGGGATCTGTCGTTTCTTTCTGTGCGTGTGTAGGTCTGGTTGTTAAGTCGACACAAAGCACCATCATTCTCCCAGTAGTCAGTGTAGAGTCCAATGTAAAGCTCTCCTCCTAATGTACACATGGACAGACACAAAGTAACAACAGTGCTACTAAAAAAACAACAACAGCAGTTTCTTTTAATGCGATTAAAACTATATAAAGAAAAAACATTTATTAAAATAAATTAAATAAAAAGACCACAAGGTGGCAGTGTTGATTGGCCAGAGAAGATTTACATGCTTCACCATGGAATTAAAATGAAAACATACTTGGTCATCTCACAAATGAGCCTTTAACTTTTAAGCTCAGATGGTGAGGTGTTGAGTGATAAGTTGAGCAGTTCTTACTGGATAATACTGACGTGCAGGGACTGTTGGGGTCGTATGGACTTCGTCCTCTGCCACTTGTAACGCTCTCTTCTTCAAGAGCAAACAGCCTGTCCTGAGGAAAACATGCATTGATATATGTGTAGTTATTTTCACAGGGATTCACAAAAACAGAGCCGCAAACACACGCTAAAGAGTTCCTCCTCTGCAAATGCTTTGACAGCATCCAGGCAAATCCCATAAGCTGATGCGTAGAGGAATAAATCGAAAAGAACTGGAGAGAGGAAAGATCAGAAAATGATGGATTCGAATGAGGGAGGAAGATAGATGAGACAACAAGTGATGGATGACCAAATGGAGGACTTCTGTCTGGATGGGTATAACCAGCTATTCTCTACTCTTATTTCATAATGAGATCACCACTTTTACTGTTCAGATGCAAACAGCAGAAGCATGCACACACAAACAGACCCGCACATACTTACAAACACAGATCTGAACTCCCTATAGAACCACAGCTCATATGCTGTGCGCCACCACAGTGATTTTAACAGTCAATGGCAGTCCAGGGGAGATGTCATATACTGCAGTGATTTATGAGCAGCCACAGAACCCTGCTGTGAGGTGACTACCGCCCTACGCATGACTGTAACAGAAGCCAGTTCTGGGGTTAAACTCATTCATCATAAGAAGTGGCCTATCAAAACTAAATGGAAAATAGCGTCAAATACATCTAATCAATATTACTTCCAGTCTGTACTCTGATAGGTGATTTGTGCTTTTATAGAAACATCCGAGCCACCTGATATTCACTTGATCTGCCATTGGTTGGCATAGTCAATTTCAATAGTATCTATTAATCTAGGTTTTCCTAGTGTATACATTAATAAGATCAAAATTAGAGGTAACTAAAGACTGAATACAATTTCACATACCACATGTAAGATTTTTGGGAGGCAATTTGACATGTAGATTTTCTGTACTTAGATAAATCAGCCATATCTGAGTTTTGTGCTCAGCTATGAGCATTCCAATGACCTGAGTGATGACTGAGTGTGGTTCCTGTCTGGAAGCTATGCCTGGCCTGGCTGACCTACTGGACAAGTGCTGGAATGCAGGGCGGAAACCTTTATTCCTTCTGCTCACTAAATTTATAAGCAGAGAGGGTCCACTCACGTGTACAAAGCTTTATGCTATCCAAACCCAAAGCTTTACATCTACAGCAGCATGTGCAGTGTTTAACAGCAGAGCAGACCCATGGCTGAAACTTTGTCAAAACATATCCATCATAAGAGGTAGGATTAAAAGTAAAAACCTAAGGAAACCTGGGATTAGCTGTTCGTTTTGATGCCAGTACCTCGTTGTAAAATCCATCGTAAACCAATCCAACATCTTCTTTTCTCAATATATATATTGAAAATGGATAATTAGAATGATGTAACAGAACTAGAGATCACAATTCTGTTTGACTTTGAAGTGTCTAAAATTAAGTTTTTGAAACTTTGGCTCCTAAAATGTTTGGTTGTTTTTTTTCTTTATCTTTTACCGTTTGTTTGACCTGAGTTTGTCTATTATGTTTGGTGTGATTGTACAGCACTTTGTTCAGCCCTAGTGGTATGGTATGGTATGGTATGGTATGGTATGGTATGGTTCTTTCTTCTGGGCTCACCTGCCATGTATGCCCGACTCTGACCACAGCACAGATAGGGTTGAAGGCTCCTGTTCCACAGGCCAATAGGTGGGTCTGATTGTACTGTTGTAAGACCTTTATGTAGTTTGCGCACTCTTGCTGTTGGAGAAAATACGAGGATGAAGGTAAAGTGGGTAGGGGTCAGGAGTTGTTCTTTTACACTGGGACCAAACAGTGAAAAATGGGCAATGGAAATATTCCTCGGAGTTACTGGATCATCAATAATATTGATACTGTATGTTCAGGTTCATAATCATATACATATCAGGTCAATAAATATTCAGCTGGCCATTAGTGCTTACTGTTAACGATAATAATAACAAGTCGCAGCAATGAACATGACCAGCTGTATATTCAGTCATATTTTATTGCAGAAGCCTTACCTTTTCCCTCCCTTTCATCAGACATTCCTCCACCTGATAGTCTGTACTGGCCCACTGGATCTGAAACGCATCACAATTGCCCCACCCCCCCACATTTACTCGTTACACTCTTTAAATATCACACAAAAGAATTGTTATGGTCACTGATGTGTCTTTTCCTGTGTTCTGTCAATGATTGACGTATCTGAGTGCTTTCTTTTTCCCTGTGTTTTCAATTTCTCTCCCGCGTTCTCATTTCTCGGTTTGCACATCTTCAATTTGTTTCCTCACTCTCTACCCTCATCTTAGTCCCTCCCACGTGAGATATAAGAAGAAGGCAAGGAAGATAAATCGTGAAAGAGGAGTTGAAAAAGCAGGCATTTCATGCTTTTAAGCTATCATTTTAAACCACTTTATGATTAAACCCTGCATGTGGTACAGCTGCAATATATACCCATTGTTTTGTAATAACCCCCTACTGTATTTTATGATGTCTGCATGAGCATAACTGTTCCCATGACAACATATATATATTTGCTTTTATTGTAAGAGACTGTAAGAGAAATGTAATATGAATGTCAAAAAATATCTTTCTTTTTTTCTTTTTCATTATTACACCTCGAATTCATGAAGAGTCAAAACTTTGATTATGCAGTTGATCATGTATCATAGCCAGTGACGTCTTTCCTGCTTTCACCATGATTTATATATTTGATGTCAAAACTCTTTTATACATTGCGGGTGAAACACCTGTTCACCATCCCTGCTCATAGCAAGACTGGAACCGGGTCTGTGTTGTTACCTAATACGCTTTTCTCGTCTCCTTTGTTGTCCGTCCGCCTGTCTGAGACTGAAACCAATTTCAGCACACCACGCTGAAAGATGTCTTAATTCCTAAAATGCATCTGGAGGACAGAGCAGAGAGCAATCTTGCTAGAAGGGAAAAAAATCGAAGATGAAAAGGTGTATTCTCTGTAGAAATGTTTTCACCCTCTTTGTATAAAAGAGGCCTGACACATGGCTTGAATATACAAACCAAGGTGGGAGGAGAAGTCTTGAAACGAATATTCAAGTACTATTTATATTCATATGTTTATTAATGTGATGATCAACTGCATGTTTAAACTTTATGAAGCTTAGTAAGTTCAATAAGGAAGATCTGTAATCACTCATGTGCCTGCTTTGCTGGGTGTTCAGCTGTTTTTCTGTTCACCTGTCTACAACACTGTCATTACTCTAGTCCAATCATCTTCTCACCTGCCCGCTTTGAGCCAATCAGCCTCAGCTTTGGATGGTTTAAATCTGTGCTCTCTGTCATTCTCCCTTTCAGACTGTCTTTTGCGCAGCTAAAACCTAAGACACCTCAGCCAGAGCTCTATTCAAGCCTAAATCTGCATCTTCACCACCACCAGCGTCTATACTCCGGGGGTCCTGTCCTAAATCCCATCACTGCTGAGATTCAGTTTTGTCATGAAGGGTCATCGGAGTCTAATCGCCAAATACATTTCTCTATCTCAATAAATCATGTTCAATTCTTCCAAGTGATCTCTTCTTATTGACCTTCATATTGTCATATTGTGCCATACTGTGATTTTAATTAAAATTAGCAATAGTTAAGTTGTAACAAAACAATTTGTTGATGCCTAAGTGTTGCAGCTGTGCCAAACTTCAGATTTAATTGACATTGCTTTAAAACGAGGCCCTGGAGCAAGGGTGTCTCGTTATGTTAAACGCTTGTTGCGTCACTTCCTCTCTTCTTATGTCTCTTCTTTGTCTCCTCTGCTCGCATCTCTGGTGGGAGGAAGATAAGCTACAACGAGACGATGTGAGGTGAGGATGTAGAAACTGAGAAATGAGAAAGGGGGGATGTGTTAGTTGCATCCTGTCTCATTCTTATCGCCGCCTCTGTGATTCTCAGATCGTTTCCACATGTTCCCAATTAGCCTTTGGCCTTGTCAGTCCTGGTGGTTTGTCTGTTTCTCCCACTCTCCTCCTGTGTCTATAGATACGTTTATTTCCAACTTTTAAATAATTTATCAGTTTTTGTGTTCACCTCTTAACCCTACAGTGCCTGTTGTCATGCACCTCTTATGTAAGTTTTATAAAAGTTCCTCTTTATTTATTTATTTCCATATTTAGCTCATCATTTTGAGCCCATGCCAGATAAAGAAGTGTTTACATTCATTTTGGCTAGTCTGTAGACTTATGGGTCTAAATATCGCAGTTGCTGACAGGAATGAAAGAAACCAGACTCACCTCTGCATGGTGTGTGTTAACCTGGTCCAGGCTAAGAGAGAATAGACCATTCTTGGCACCAACATAAAGCCTCTCGTGGCCCTCATCCAGCAGCATGGTCTGGGGTTGAGGTGACACTCCATGTTTCTGGAACACCCAAGTCCTGTTCAGTTGGCAAAGCTCTATATAGACAATACAAATACATTGATTATAATAATAATACCACACACATTTAAATTTAATTTACATGTATGTAGCTTTTTGACTGTAGTGAAAGTCAATTTCAGCCAGACACTTTTCCTCAAGAGATTTCTAACAACTCTAGAAACCTGTGCCTAAAGCCCAACTGCTCAAGTGGCCAAGGTCGTATTGCAACATGTGTTTTTGATACATAGCAACCCCATGGGAATCTCAGACAGCAAAGGTTATCTTTCCATCTAATGTCTCCCTTCTTGGTGATACCTATGTCTCACTTCAACAGTGGTTATCATCCCTAAATCTGAAACAAATGACAAATAAGTGATTTCTTAGAAGACTACTATTTTTAGTCACAGCTAAGTCATGAAAATGCAAAAAAGCTGAAATGATTCAGGGAGCAATGTTTGTATAATAGAAGAGTCATTTGAATT
>VOQK01016833.1:62995-75063 GCA_015052645.1 Benitochromis conjunctus
GTGGGGGGGGGGGGGAAATGGGGGGGGGGGGGGGGGGGGGGGGCATTGTGGCCAGGCCTGTTTGAAAGAGGCTTAAATAAACTCAGAATGCGGGTGTTCATTCCAAGGCTGTAAAGTCAGATCTGCAAAATGCCTTTGTCCCTGAGTAAACTCAATGCTTTCTTTTCTGCTTTTAAAGAACCTGATTTGACCCAAACTTGGCCTGAGAGGACGGCTCTGTGTCAGAGTCACATGGTGATACAGTCTACAGCTAAGTGAATTAAACCCTATTTATAGAGGCTACGGGAAAGAAGAAGTCAACACATTTTCCTTTGTAAAATGCTCCTGGCAATGAGTCCTAACTGCTTAGAAACATGGAAGTTGCTCGTCTTCTGAAACCAACCATAATTTCTTCTGATTGGCTGTGTTTGAGAACCAGAAGGGCAGAACAGCAGATTGGTCGGGTTTCAGTGCCTTCGACCAAAGGTGTATGCCTGAGGTGACCACACTAATGATATCGCCAACAGTGCTATCCCTCAGCCTTCATGTACATGCGCCTATACTTGAAAATCCTACATGGCCTAATTCGCGAGTAATTGCGCTCACAAACTTGGGTATCCACCCGACCTGGCTGTCCGCCAGGCGGGGTGATGACACTATCCCGAGCCTTTCAGGCTGAGGGGCTAAAGGCTGTCAGAAATCAATTATTTAGAGCTTCTGGCTTAAAGGGATTTAAGTCATATACTGACTTCATTGTTTGAAACTTTGAACATTTTTAATCTGAGCATCCACCTAAATAATTGGATTTAAATATATGGCAGACATTTTCAAACACACTTTAACCCTACTATTATTTATCTCCCCTTTGCACAATATAAGCGAATAATTTAATAACAAGCATAATGTGGGAAAATGATTTCACTTTTGTGTGGAGTATGATCATTGCTTACCGAATGACCACATCGTATTTATTGATGATGCTTCCCAGGGAGCTGTTTTTAATGGCAAAGCCATTACCTATGACTACACAGGTCCTGCATTCAAGGCTGTGGAGAAAAACAACACAGGTTCACATTATCAATTAAATGAGGCACATTTGTCTTCATCAAGGTTCCTCGGGAATCTTAAAATGAACATTTCAATGTTTTTGTTCAGTTACAAACAAACTGGCTCTCTGGAGACAAAACCCTATCATCACTACTGGAGCAGTGCACGAGGGCATTGATTGTTATAGGGAACAGTTACAGAGTCACGAGAAGAAGAACGTTTTCACTGACCTCTGTGCAACCGTGTTAAAAATCAAGGACAAGGCCACAGTTAGCATGTTAAACGTTAAAGATCGTGACGGCACAATTAAAAAAAGACGGAACAAGTGTGGCTTGTTTGAAAGGTTTGCCGGGAGAAAACCTCTTCTTTCTAAAAACAACGTGGCAGCACCGCTTAGGTTTGCAAAGCTGCATTTAAACAAAACAAGACTTCTGGAACAATTCTTTGGACAGACGAGAACAACGGGGAGATGTTTGGCCATAATGCACAGTGCTACATTTGACAAAAGCCAGCGCCTGCAAACCTCCACGTCGTAAAGAAAAATGGACCAAAATTGCTCCACAACGATGTGACAGATTTCAAGTTATTGCTGCTAAAGGCGTTTCCACAAGCCGTTGGATCACAGGGTGTTTTTCACAGGACTGCATACTGTGTATTTGTTGGCACCAATCTTGGCTTTCTCTATTTTGAGCGCGATGGCTTGAATCGGTAAAAATCAAATAAACTGTAAGATTGCAATGTGCTTTACTACTGTTAGCTAAGTTTGCTAAAGTGTACTCAAACTTACTTTTCGATGTTGGCTGGCACGTGATAATTTGCAGTTACAGCAAGCACTTTCAGTAGCAGCAGCTCTGGGAGGAAAAGTGAGACATGGAGAAGTTCAAAAGTCCACTCTGAACACAGAGCTCGAATTGGTGAAAAAGCTATGGTCCTGGGTTTTAGCTGTTTTAACAGTTTGAGATGTCATCTATTTAATCCCCGGTCCCGATCACAGTCAAAACGAGACAAATTTGCTAAAAGTGAGTGGGAGGAGTGGGGATTAATGTACATTGCAAAGTAAACATACCGCTGCCCTTAATGCCATAAGGTAATGCCAGAGCCGACAGATGCTCCCGCCAAAAGAAATCCTCCATTTTCATAAAGAGCTGCGTCCGTCTGCTAATGCTGCATGAGAAATATCAGAGCAGGATTTATAAGGTGATACCACACAGTTTCACTGTATAGATGAGTTATGCTGCCAGAGGCTTTGTGGCTGGAAGAGCGAAGAAAACTGCTTCAAAATTAACCCACACAATAGACAATACCATCTGTTCTGCCAAGCAGTACAGTGTTCAAGCTAGCACATAAAAAGAAAAAAAAACTGCTTTGTAAACTTAACTGATGCACTAGCGTTACCAAATGTTCTGGTATCCATTAAGCAGGTAAGCCAACCTCATTATAAGAAAATCACCAATTTACATGATGCCATTCAATAGCAATTTCCCTCATTAAAATCCTCCGCTGGCATTCCTTCGCCGTGGAAAGGGGAAAGAAAAAAATCATGCTGACAGAGCCTGTGGAGTGAGACAAATGTGGCAGGTTGTAATATGTGAAACAGTTGCTCTTCTGTGCTCGCACACTACAGCTGTTTATAACCTACTGTCTTTGACAGTAAGTCTCTCAGACATTTATTACTGTTGTGTGCCAGCTAGCCCTCTGTAGGAGATCGGGATAACTCTCTGAGGAGGGGGTCTAATTAGAGAAATGTCATTGTAACTGCCTCACAGGCTTTGTTGTGACTGACTCACGTTAAAAACCCAAGAACAACAGACTGGCAACTCTGAACTGAACTAAACTGAACTGAACTGAACTCTTTTTCAGTTGCACATCTTAACTGTTTCAAAAAGGTCAAAGGGCAGGCGGTGGAAGGTCGACTGGG
The DNA here is from genome assembly GCA_015052645.1 of Benitochromis conjunctus. Lineage (NCBI taxonomy): Eukaryota > Metazoa > Chordata > Actinopteri > Cichliformes > Cichlidae > Benitochromis > Benitochromis conjunctus. Next base: position 65,940 of record VOQK01016833.1, read on the forward strand.
CTTAATAAATACACAGTGACCTTGGATGAGGTTTGACCAAACCACATATCACTTTTTACTAACAGAGCAGAGCCAAAAATAAAGGCAGGTAAATATACAGGTAGATAAACTGATAACAGCATGTTAGAGAACGTGAAACAGGGATTAGTTAACAACACAGGCTATTATCAAGTTCTACACAGACATGTATACGTCATGAGCACACTGTTAGCCAAAATTAGTTTTAACTCCCCTACTCAGGCATTTCATCAAGACATTACACTGGAATCTTACTGTAACCATTATTTAGATGGAAACTCTTTTTTTTAAATAACTTCTGCTCCTCTGTAAAAAATGCTTTTCTGTCATGGTACAGAGCAGGCCAGTTTCAAGGAAGTTGGCACTCTTTGTTCAAATAAAAACACTGGCATGCACCACTTCTTTAATAAGCCAGTTTGCCAAAGAAAAAAAAAGGAAAAAAAAAAGCACACAGACGTGCCGTTACTCACTTAAACTTAAGGCTCTCCCATTTCTTCTGGGTTAGCCAGCCACCACACAGCGACTTGCTACTGCTGGGAGACTTGCTGGTGCCTCCATAGCTGAAAGACAGTTGCCACAGCTGGCATGAAAACTACTGCTGAATCCATAAAAATGGAAAGTGCCAGTAATTTAGTCCAAAATGCTCAGAAAGTGCAAAAATTGCTATGTGTGAGGCTTCAGTTGACCACTTTGTGAATAACGTGGGCTGCCTTCTCAGATTTTAGTGACTCAGCGCTGGCCAGAAATCCTGAGATTTGTTTTTGGGTTTTTTTACCAGAAATGGGTATTACTGGGATTCTGTGACTCCAATACCAGAGAAATTAAGCAAGAAAGAAAGACATGTTTGTGTTAGAGTGTGTGTATGTGTGAGATTACCTCTGAATCAAGGCATATGAACAGTAGAACATGACAAAGGTGATGAAGAACAGGAGAACTGGGAGAAGCCTAAGGCACCATACTGGAGCAGACAAAGACAAAAACAGAAGCAGACATACCAGGGTATAAAAGTAGAGTCAGCTTCTGGCTACACCCGAGAGAAGATAGTCTTTCTTCTTCTATGAAACAAAATGATGTTTTTTGCTTTTTCTGACATGCCAGGTGTACGGGCAGTGCCAATGAAACTGATTTTCATGCAAATATCACTTTCCAAATTAAGACAAACGCAAAGGCTTGTAGGAAACTGTCCATCTGCTGTGATTTATTTTTAACAGCAAAGAGTGAAAATCACAAATTACGAAGAACATGCCGATATGCTCTCAAAAACGGTCTGAATTCTTTAAATACACAGAATAAACAGGATACAGTGACTTGCAAATCTCATGAACACGCATTTTATTCACAACAGAACATATAACAAATGTTGAGATATTTTACTTTGTCGTAAAAAATATTAGAAAATATTGGAACGATGGCAACAAAGAGTTCAAAAAGTCAGTGGTACTAAAAAGAGACAGCTGGAGGAACATTTTGGAACTAATTATTTAATTGACAACATGTTAGTAACATGACTGGGAATAACAAGAGCATCTTAGAGAGGCAGAGTTTGACAGAAAGCTGGGCAGAGGTTCACCAATCTGCAAACCAATCTGTCTACAAGCGATTCCTGACATTTGAAAGTGTATATACAGGTTTAAGATCGACAGACGCTCCAGTCCAGACAATGTGTCTTTCAGGAAAGGTCGTGCATTCATTGCATTCTGTTGGTATTTACATTTTACTTAGTGTCTCAAATTGTTTTTGGAATGAGGGTTGTATGTGGGTGTCATTTGATATATTGGATTTATGTTACGTGCATTGCAATGATGAAGCTGGGAGCATCAAAAGTTTTCTTTCTTTCTTTTTTTCTTTTTAACCACATCTCCATGAAATTACTCTAAAGACTGTTGGGCTTGGACTTTCTTCTCTTCAGGTTCAGTGGCAAAGCTACACTGTACAGTAAACACAGATTTTTTTCTTGGTAACAGGACTAATAGCGAGACGTTTTGGGCAATTTCAGGCGTGATTAAATATATTAAGCTTCATCTACAACAAGGCAGGCAGCAATGAACCCAAGGATCATTAAAAGGAGAGTTTGGGAAGTGATTTTAACCGTTGTCTTTCGGAGCGTTAGATAAGGACTCCTCTCAGTAATAAATTACAGCCAGTAAGTGCTGCACAGCGATTGAAAACAGATAAATATACTTAGCCTGACTCTGACTCTGATGTTTCAGCTAATTAAACAAACTTTAATATTACAAAAAGATAACCTGAGTAAAAACAAAATGTTCAGTTTTAAGCGAGAAAAGTTATCAAAACCTTTCTGGTCCTGTGTGAAAAAGTAATTGACCCTGCCCCCACGTTAAATCATGAATTAACACATTTTTTGGAAAGCTAAGTTCAGTTTTATTAAACACACTCAGGCCTGATTACAGGCAGACCTGTTGAATCAAGAAATCCCTTAAATTGAACCCGTCTAACAGAGTGAAGCAGGCTATTAGAGCTCGAAAAAGCAACACAACATGCCGCAATCTAAAGAAACACCTGAGAAACAAACTCACTGACATCTATCAGTCTGGAAAATGTTACAAAGCCATTTCTATGGCTTCAGGATTCCAGTGAACAACGGTGAGAGCCATTACCCACAAATGGAGAAAACTTGGAACAGTGGTAAAGTTCCCAGGAGTATCAGGCCAACCAAAAGAGCACATCAATAATTCATCCAAGGAGGTCACAAAAGAACCCAGAACAACATTAAAGAACTGCAGGCTTCACATGTCTCAGATAAGGTCAGAGTTCATGATTCAAGTGAGGCACTCTCCTTTGGGAGGCTGGCTGCAGCTAACTGCTTGCAGACTGCAGTTTTCTGAACAGAAGAGGTCCATGTACATGCTAATTTTTAATCATCCAGAGCTTTAATAAATACACCAAAAGATAAGGAGTTTCGACTTGATTCCTGAGGGTGGATGAACGATTACGCTAACAGTTTCCCAACCAGTTATTAGGTTTAGGGAGCAATCGATTTTTCACACAGGGCGATGCAGGTTTGGATTTTTTTTTTCCCCCCTTTAATAACAAACACCATCATTTAGAAAAATGGCATTTTGTGTTTACTTGTCTCATCTTTGTCTAATATTTAAATTTGTTTGATGATCTGAACAACAGTGAATTTAGTGCAAGAGTTAAAGATCCCAATCATCTAATTTGCTGTACACACAGAGAAAATAAAATAAAACAGCAACAACAAAACAAAAAATCACAATCACAGACAGCAAAATGGCTTACTTTTAGTTGCCTTCTGGGACATCTTCACATGCAAGCTGAGCCTCTCATGACTTCACAATATATGTGGTCACCCTGGTAGTAGGTACAGGAAGAAGAAAGCTCAAACATTTGCACATATGACACTGTCTTTGTTGTAAAAATAACGTACTGGAAATGTGATCTGAAAGTGAACTGAGATGAAAACCAAGATGTAGAGCGTTTAGCGCAAATATGCAAATGTCTTCAATACATTTAGATAAAGATCGCAAAGCCACAACTACAAGCAGCAGTTAAAAATACTTTAATTTAAAATTGAAACACACAACGGTGTCCACTAGTTAAAAGCAAACCTATGCAAATAAGCCTGGAAGTGCTCTTTAAAGCTTTCAATAAAGTCCAGAGATTTCAAATGTATTGGTAGTGCACAAGGTTATTATAGTTAGCTAAAACTAAACTAAAGACTAATGTGAAAAAACTTTTTAATTAACTAAAATAAATATAAAAATTAGACCATTGAGAAACTCGTTAGAAAATATTAAACTATAATAAGTGCATTCAATAGCTCACAACCTAAAACTCATAATCTGTTTTAGTTTTCAGTCTAGAACAAAGTGAACCACCAACAGGTTTAAGTTAAGAGACCAAAATGACCTGTATGTATGGATGTAAGAGGTACATCCAATGTAAGGGCCAGTTCTCACATCAAGCGCCTGTCTCACTACTCTTAATGCAGTTCTCAAACCAGTAACACATTTCCCCCCACGCACATTTCTCATTATTTTTATCTACATATACTTCACAACTAAAGATATTTGTTATTACGTTGATGAACTTCTTACTTGAATCTCGCAGCTCATCAAAACAGCTTGTACTTTAGTCAATCAGAACTGCAGATACTTTACTTCCTTACATTTTTTCCTTACATCAGAAACGTCATTCTAACCACGCTCCATGCACTTCTGAAAGTTACACAGTTATGTTAAGTATTTTTCCAAATGGTTTTATACTTTTATACTGGATCTCAGAGTGTGGTAAAGGTTCATTTTGCAATAGGACAATGACCTGAAGCACACAGCCGAGATAAGAAAGTATACAGAACTAGTAGAAACTAAGTAAAAAAACTATAAGCGGACCATGTTGGATTCATAATAAACTGGTCACTGAACTGAAGGATATAGTGTCATTTTTAGCACTTTGTGCTTGGTTCAGCAATGCTTTGGTGAAGATTCATGCTTAGATCCCCTCAGATCTAAGCCAAAGCTACACAAAACTGACCTTTTACTACCGAATGCACATCTTATCTATTATCTGTTTTGTGACAGAGGTCAGAGTCCTTCAGAAACAGTTTAGCATGCCTGACCGTGCTTCAGAACCAGCTGAAGGAGTGCAAAGCTGAACGTCTATTTTAGGATACGCACGAGTGCAGATGCATTTGCTACATTGCATTAACCGTAATATAACACTGGTCCAAATTTCTTAACACTACCACAGGGGTGCTCTGCAGATTGTACTTTTGCAATAGACTGTAGGGCAGCCAGGGCACTCACTATAAAAAAATCTTATCTCCCAACATGAAATTTAATATAATGCTGCTTCCAGCTGAACCAGGGTGGCGTTATATAGGAGCGTGTGTGTGTGTGTGTGTGTGTGTGTGTTTATCCAGAGCTGGATATGAAGCTCGGCTGTGTTATTGTTTAGGAAAACACAAAAGAACTGAAGAATGTGGACAGGAGCGCGCTTGTAATGCAACTGTATTTTCTTTCATAAAACACTGTTGTTGTTGTTTTTTTTCTTCTCCGCCTCGCTGTGGTCGCCTGCTGTCCGCAGAATTACAGGATGAACATGTTCTACGCTTGTACTCATTGTTGTGCTGCACTATAGGGTGCAGTCTACCATTATGAGCCATTTGTTTGCTTCAAATGTTTCGCTTAAATAAACTGAGTTACTCTCTGAACAGACTGATTTGTCAGTTCAGATGTGAACTAAAAGCTGCTTCCCTTTTCCTTACGTGGCAGTCTAGCCATAGTTAAAAAAAGAGTTCCAAAGTTAAAGTTGAACGGATCTTGCAGACATTACAACGACGTCAGATCAAGGTACTTCCTAAACACTGCCTGGATGTCACTGTTAGACTTTCTAGAAAGAGAAAGTCTGAGTTCAAGAATTGTTTGGGCATAAAAGGAAACAAACTAAAGCTTTCAACTCACAACCTCAAACTTTTGGGCTCGCTACTATCCAACTAAGCTGATTAACTCGATGTTTATGTGATGCCATTCAGTTTTTGATGTTGACTTCACAGACAGAGAGGAGTGTGACACAACCTCAACACATCATGAAGTTCGCTGATGACACAACTGTGCAGGAAATGATAAGCAGCAATCATGAGTCAGCATACATCCCAGCCTCGCCCCGCTCATCATCAACGGCTCTGCTGTGGAGATGGTTTGGACCACCAAGTTCCTTGCACATAACTGAAGAACTCCTTATCAAAGATAGCCCAGCAGAGAGTAAACTTTGTGATGACAGCTGAAGAGAGGAAGCCTCCCTTCTCCCAACCTCACCACATTCTACGGAGGCACCATCAAGAGCATTCAGGCCAGCTACATCACTATCTGCCACGGCGACTGCCACGTATCTTGCCGCAAGCAACTGCTGGGGGTAGTGAGCGTTATTGGGGCCTCACCCCTCACTACAAGAGGGTGAAATACATATTGGGATTTACTGTTATGTTCTGGCTAATGGTATGTTCTGGCGCTCAAAACAGAGAGCTACAGCTTTTGTGCAATCCACAAAATTCTCTTACAAACTCCTGCAAACAGCTAGAAGCATGCTATTTTGTGCTCCCTGCAAATTAAACATTTGGATTAATAATTTATTGATATTAAATTGTCTGGATGAGCTAAGTTGCCACTTCAGTGAAATTATCAGTGATACAGTGACATTTTTCACACGTCTACATTCAAAAACGGAAACACTGCTGCACAGAACAGTACGTTCTGTGCAGCAGTGTTTGGGTACGTGAGACCTTTTATCCCCACACCACACCACACCACACCACCCCCAACCACAACCACACTAACTGCATGTGTTCACTGTAGTCCAGTTTGTTTGTTCATGGCTGAGATGGCAGTAAAGTTATTTTGACTTTGACATGAAACAGACTTCATATGGGCAAAACGTAAAATAGCGTTAAAATAGTGTTTCTTCATTTAAAGACAAGTAAAGAGCTAATAGTAGTCTGTGCATGTGGAAAAGATGTTGTGGACCAAGAACAGGTGGTCTTACCTGACCTCTATTCTACATGGAAACAACATCAACATCCATCCATTTACAATTCAACTTTGGAGTCATAGGTGACCAGTTTTGATCCGTGTACGACACTTTCCTGATTCAGTTACGAGATTTTGCACGTTTTCTTAGTTTATTAGTTTCTTAGTTTCTTATTACTGTAAGATGAATAACTTTAGTCATACAAAACACACATTTTAAATGTCAGTCTGGTCTCTCAAATATGTTTTACTTCCTATAGGCTGACAAATAATCACATTGCTGAAAAACTTAATAGTAAAATTAATAGTAATCAAAAATTGCTTTTTAACTTTTAAATGCACCACAATTACACGTTCTCCTAACAAGCTTCCTTATTAACGCTTGCACACTGATCACTAAATGAAACGAAGCTCCTCATAAAGCTGTAAGGTAACCAGTGGTTCAAAACAAACAAACGGGACATCTTACCTTTTTCCTCTTTCATTTCAAAGGGCTTTGTCCTCAGTGGTTCCGATGTAATCAGTCTGGGATTTTCCCTGCAGTAAAATCAAACTGCAATCAGTCATATGAAAGCAAACGGAGAAAACCTGCACAGTAAACATATTAATTTTTGATTTCCTTTTCTCCTCGTCTCCACACTAAGTAAAGCGCCCATGTCAAATTCCAGCTATGAAGAGAAAGTAAGCAAACTACACGAGAAACATGAAATAATAAAAACAAAATAATGAACCAAAAATGGTACAGCATGATTCAGCATCAAAGATATGAGGATGCGCAGATATTTGCAACTTTCTATCGCTGTCATTTTTTATCACTGTAATTTGAATGTCTGGGAACTTCTAGTTGAAACACAAACATTTTAATCAGGATTTTCTCATTTTTACCATATTTCTAACTTCAGGGACTGAGCGAGACTTTGATTAACTGCAAATGTAACTTCATCTAAATGCCAAAGAGCCAGTTTGTTAGATGCCTACATATAGCCCTATAACCATCTGTTTCCATCAAAATCATGTTTAAAATGATATCATCTCCACCTTCCTGAACATGAAGCCGTTCCAAGAGCTAGACATCCTGTAGCTTGACATTATGTAAAGCTCGACAGGGACAAGGCTTTCTCATCGACACCACAGACAACATAAAAGCTGAGCAGCACAATAACTGACTGTGTCAGATACAGTCTACAGTGGAGCGATGGCAGACTGGCGAGATAGGCTGACTGGAACTGAAATAAAACATCCACAGGATGTTAAGGACAAACAGAGCAGAGCCAGAGGAAGATTTAGCCCTGTCAGAAATGCCCTTCACCACAGATGTTCTTAAAGTATCACTGTAAGTCTAATCATGGATCAGGAAAGAAATGCAGACAGACCACTTAAGGAGGCCAGTCACACACTGCAGTCATTATAGATGAGTCAGGCAGCTACCACGGAAAAGCACAGTGGAAGTCATTAGAGCAACAGCACTCCATGGGAAATTTGTTGTCAGTGATGTATTGGCTTAAACTGTTTCCACCCAAATTCCCAAGGAAGGTGAGGGCTGGCAAAGCAATACTTATCATTAATACTTAAGCTAATGTGATCACTGGTTAAGATAACTGCAACATATGTGCTCTGTCCTATTCGTTCATTTTGAACATTTGTTAGAACATGTGTTCATACAAACATCACCATGAGGTCCTTGTACCCCAGGGGGGATTCGATTGGGTTTGTCATGTTCATACTTTAGCGAACAGATCACAGTAACTACAATAAACTTACAAAAAGTAACTGGATTTGACAATTAAAATATATATTATTAAAAGCACAGAGCTACAGTTTGTAATGCAATATTTGAAATCCACAAAACTCAAAACGTGTTTTAACATACACTGAGGAAAGACTCCTACAAACAGCTAGAAGCAAGCTATCTGTATACTTCTGGCAGCAGTAAGCATACTTAAGGGTCTTTTATGCTCACTGTAGAGTAAGCTTTTTGAGTGATAGATGATAAATATCAAATTGTGCGGATCGACTAAGTTGCCACATCAGTGACATTATCATAATTTCAGGATGTAGATCTTTGTTGCCCTTTCTTGTCCTTTCTTTCTCTGTTTTCATGGTTACCATTGTTGCCTCATATTTGCATGATCTGCTTGTTAAAGTTATTATGTGAGAGTCAGCCCTTATAGCCTTGTAAATGTCTCTAGCCTCTCTATACACTCCCTTGATTTTATGTTTACTAGCAGCCTGAGTAAAGACATTAAAAAATATATGAGATTCAGTGAACATCAATAACAGACTAGAGAAGAAAATAAACAATTTCTTCATCTTGCTCCTCTTTGCCACCCCTCCAGCTGGTGACGCCCTAGGTTGGTACATTGGTATATTAAATATTAAACAGCTGAAAGTTTCCATTTTACAGTTTCAACTTCAGTAACTTGGCTGCTAAAAGTAATCGTAGGCATAAATTAAGAGACAGAAAATTGGAACTTATATAGGAACACATATATTATGTGAAATGGACAATTTAAGATTAATTCTTGAATACCAGGCCTCACATTTATATATTTATGGTGATTATGGGACTAACACGGTCAAATTGTTCAAAATGGCCTTTT
>VOQK01016838.1:2663-14452 GCA_015052645.1 Benitochromis conjunctus
ATTATTATTAATGAGTGATGGAACATTGTAACCCACTACAAGTGTTCTTTACTGTATTTTAGTACATCGTGCCATCATTATGTTGTACAGTAACATCTTTGCTGTGCCGTAGGCTCAGCCGGGCATTTGCATTCTCTCCCTGCCATCGAGTCTTTGGTTTACCTTGCTTTGGCCGGCGGCAATGTCAAGCAAACACATCTCAAGAATAAATTGCTCCCATTCTCAATATGCAATATGCTGCCATCCATGACAAAAGTAATTTGTTTGGAAATATGAGTTCAGAAAGCATGCACAGCTTACATTTAGATCACTTTCCGAGGAACAAGAAATCTAATGATATATAACCTTCCTCTGGTCACAGTGTAGACTGATGTAGCCACCCCAATTATTTAAGTGGTGGCATTAAGTTATTCAGTCTGACTGCATCTAATTTCTCTGCTGTTTTCTGTTCCATGCCTGCACCCCCCCCCTCCTTTTTTTTTTTTGCTTAGTCATGTTTTCTCTCTGAGTCTCTGTGACATGCATCTATACAAATGCTTTTCCTGCCTAAATGATGGTGTGTCACGTATTTAGATCAGATAGTCTATAAATATCATTGGTACTGTGACAGCTTTTTGAACCCAGATATCTTAATGTGGATCTGACTGTGAAAATGAGGGGCACCGAATGTTCGCTGTTTTGTTTTGTTTTTTTAATTTACAAAAATAACATCATTTTGTATTCACCAGGACTTAAGACTAGAGACTGAGACCATAAACCCACCAAGAAAGCTATTCCTGAAGTCGTAGGTCAAGGGAACCGAGGAATTTTTCTCCGATAGACTTCTATACAACTGTAACTCTTTTTACAGCCAGACGAGTCGCCCCCTGCTGACCACTGAAAAGAATGCATGTTTAAGGCACTAGTCAAAGCAAGGACTTCAGTGACTACAGCTGTTTTTACAAATTCTCTGTGATTCTTTATACTCAGCCTTTCTAGCTATAACATGTCAGAGCTGTCTGTGTGAGCACAAGTTATGGTTTTTCACCTCCCACCTCCCTGCCACTGATTTTCTGGTAATTTTACGTGGCTAAACCGAACATAGACTGTATAAAAAAGTTGGAAGTTGGCCACCAAAGGGTTGCAAAAAGACTTCCAGTTGTATAAAAGTCTATGGGAAAATGTTCCTGTGCCGTGATCTTTGTAAACATTTTCCTGCTCATCTTGAATAAAAACATGGAGTCCTTTTTGTGATTTTAAGTCATTCCAACTGTTAGAAAGGATGACTATACTCTTCGTTTCTCCCGGTTTCAAAGATGGCGAGGCTTCTTACCTGGACTTCCCATCAATGTGTGATTGTTACTGTGACTACGTGAATCTTCTAACTGTATGCTCTGCTCATGTCACAAACAACAAAAAAAGACAGTTATACTTTTTTACGACTGCAGAGGTTCAGGGTTATTGTTATCTCATTATCTGATTGATTGATTGATTGATTGATTGATTGATTGATTGATTGATTGATTGATTGATAATCATAACATGAGCTTGTAGTCTTAAACTCACCTTGCTCATTGTTGAAGAACTGAATGTTAAACTTTAAACAGGAAATACGCAGCTCTTCTTGTTTTAAAACTTGAAGCAGAAACGCTGTGGGCACCAGAGGTAATGCACTAATTTAGCCTCATTTCACCTTCTGTGCCTCAGGAAGTAGCTCAGGTCGTTGACTAATCAGAGGGTTGGCGGTTTGATCCCCGACGCCTCCTGTCGGCATGCTGAAGTGTCCTTGAGTAAGGCATTGAACCCAAATTGCTCCCAGTAGTCAGAGAAGCACCTCCCGTGACAGCTGAGTGTGTTGGTGAGTGGGTCCATGAGATCAATTCAGGTTAAAGTGCTACATAAATGCAGCTATTTACCGTTTCTCATTACAGCTCAAACATGCTGATCGCTCGATTAGGGCTGAAAATGTGCTTTAGTCTAAATAAATAACTGCATCTATACATTTAAAACAGCCACATCAGGTCAGACACACTCAGTGGTTTCAATAAAATCTTGTGTGATGTAGCCTTAAATGGTTACTGTTGTTTGCTTTAAAACTAATTTAATGGTTTCACTGTTTAAGACTGGAGAAAATTCAGTTTATGTACTAAAAGTGCTTTTTAGATGAAGGGTTTCTTCTCTGTAAACAAATACTCTGTAAGCTGTTTCCAGAGTTTGTTGTGCCACCCCAGAAAATTCGAATACGTTGTGTTGTTTCAGTATCTTAGGAATTTACAAGCTTCATTAGGTAAAAAAATATTCAAGATGAAAGCTTACATTGTGTGTATTCTCCCTCTTTCCACATAAGCTGAGCTTTAACGTGCAGTACCCGAAATTGACCAACAGGTGTCGCTTTTTTTGCCTGAAAGACACGACCCATTCAGGTCTTCTGGTTCTTTTTGGCCCAGCCAACAATTACAAACAGTGACGGGGTTATGAGATTTGGCTGCTTTGCTTGTTTGTTAGCAGGCTTATTTTGGATTGATTTGCATGAAAGTTTTACTGGCGTTGCAGCTTGGCACAAGATTTGGACTCAATCGGATCTAGTACTACCCGGATCTAGTAGAACAGATTCTTTACCATTGCATTGTTAACATTCATCCTTGCTAGCCAGCAGCCTGTCTCTGCCATTTCAGTGTTTCTAGGATTTGTTACCACCTCCAAAATGTAATCAGTGAAAATCCTCAGTAAGAATTGTGTGTTTTATCATCTGCATGCCCTAGATGCAAACCAAATGGGCACCTCATCAAGCCGTTGATGAGGTGCACAAGTACCTTAATCCACAATGGTATTGATGAGCTACAGTTCAGTGCTCTCTGTATGTGTGTCACTGCACAAGCCCTCATGTCTGCGTGTCTGTCTGTCTGACGGTTTGGTTCACTGGTTATGGTCCCTTGTGTAGGAGGGACCCTACGTGATGCTTAAGAAGAACTGGGAGATGTATGAGGGCAACGACCAGTACGAGGGTTACTGCGTGGATCTGGCTTCAGAGATCGCCAAACACATCGGCATCAAGTACAAGATCTCCATCGTACCCGACGGAAAGTATGGCGCCAGGGACCCAGAGACGAAGATCTGGAACGGCATGGTCGGGGAGCTGGTGTACGGGGTAAGAACTTTTGTTTTCAGTCTTTGGCTGTTCTTGATTTTTGACAGAAATTTTCTTTGTTTTTTAAAACTTTTTTATGACTCACTTCACTGAAGCTTTAATTTTATGCTGTCAGTAGAAGTCTGGATGGTATTTACTGGTATTGTTGCCTCCTTTGGATCTTTTTGTACTAACAATACATTTGTACAAAAGCTCGGTTTCTGAGAGAAAAAAATATCTTATGTTGAAAGCTGAAAACTGAAATTATTTATCAAAATCTACATTATTAAACCTCAAACAAAAAGTTGATGAAAGAAAAGATATATCGCGCAAAACAAACCAAAGCTGCTGTTGTAAATCTGTGATGAGTGTGACATGAAAAAAGTCTATATTTTAAAGGTGTTATTCTAAAGATGAATGACAAAATAATTATATTGATAAATAACAGGCAGATATTATTTTCTAGACCAGAGGAAAAAAACAATATAGCAAATATAGACAAAATTTGTTAGCTCATATTAGTAATATTAGTCTTATATTAAGTTCATATTATGCAGTAACTACCAGGCTGGAGCAAACATTAACGTGGCAAAAGCTGCACTTCCTCTAGTGGCCTCTTGAGGCTGCATTCAGCGGCGCCAATACTGTAAACTCCTATATTAAAATGCCTAATATTAGAGCATTAAAAAGCATTTTTATAATTTGATTTCAAAAAACATTTTAAAGAGCTACAACTGGGCAGATGGGAAGTTTTTTTTTTAACTTACCTAATTAATAATGGGTGTGTCTGCTTCGACTTACTGGTGGGTGTTTAGCTGTTTGCTAGGTAGTCACAGCAGGGAAAACAGTGGTTTCAAACAGGAAGCCTGTATGATATTTGTGTGATAAAGAGTTAACATCAAACGGCATCAACAGAAGGTTAAATTAGCAGCAGATTAGCAAACAGGGAACAGAGAAATTATATGTAAAAGCTTCTTTTCTGCCCAGCTAAGATAAATAACAGACCTGTGTATGGTAGGTTAAACAGATTCCTTAAATCATAAAACGCTCTATATGTCTTTTTCATGCAGAATTTTGCCTGTGCAGAAGCTTTTCCTACAAGAGCGGTTTTAGTTGACCTGCAGAGAGCTCTGTCTAAAGCACTGTTTCCGCTTGTTGTTTGTTGTGGCGATAATTAAGCCCATCTGAAATGAAATCGCGAACAGTCTCTGGTGTTGTTAATGCTAGCAGGAAAAGGGGAATTAGGGGAGCATTAGAGCAGAGCTTTTGGAGGAGAAACACAGGTGTGGAGCTTGTTAAAGAATCTCTGAGGACATTTGATTTGAGAACGAGGTGTCTTTCTGCTGCTGACCTTGATGTAGGATGAAGGAAGATGCAAGGATGTGGATGTGGAGTGATAGAGCAATTTCAGGGTCTGTTTGTGCTTTTTTACTTGAATGTTTTTGAGCCAAAAAACACATTTCACTAGTAGGTAATGTATAGAAACCAATAACAAGCAAAGAAAAATAGGATGTAAGGTCTCACTAATGGTTTTCTATTCAATAAATGTGTGATATTCTACTGTCTGTCTGACACTGTGATTATTTACACTTCATCTGCTGAGAGAAAGCTATAGAATTCATTTTTCCCAGAACATATTATACCGGGAATAAAAATGATCCTTTTCATACTTTCATGAGCAGCGAAAACATTTTGTTTAAAATGTACAGTCAAAAACAAATCTTCTTTTTTGTGTGATGAGTTAAGTGGCATTTTCACAAAGTGGCATTTTTCTCGCCTGCGCCTCTTTGGTGCTGCAGTGACTCACTGTGAAGTCGACTGCGGCGAGCGCCCGCAGAGGCACAGTTCGGGATGTGTCAGGACTGATCAAGCAGTACAGTGCACTTTTGGTGTAAAGACTAACCAGGTTGGTCAAAAGCGCAGGAACAAAAAGTGCAGCTCTGTTCTCTGCTATTTTCATCTCTTTAACTAACTGAGAACAGAAACACAGCCTGTCCGGCAGATTTGCTTTGACGGGAAGACATGCTGAGCGAAATTACTTTAATGTAAATCCCTTAACAGGAAGATTTAAGTGCTGACGTGCTGCTTCGGCCAAGTACACCTGCCATCACACATTTTTGAGCCATTTGGACCCTTTTAATCCCAGAACAGAAATTGTGTTCGTATACTACGTCAGTGGAAACATAACCAGAGCTAAAAGCTGCATTTTTAACATCGCAGTGTGACTCTAAGGTCAAACATTTTCAGCCAATGTGATGTCATCCATCCATATGTTCCCATTTTGAGGCTTCGACTGAAGAATTTGCAGCATCTTGTATTTTTTTTTAACCAGCTGTCATAAGTGAGGAGCAAAGCTGGCTGAGAATCGAGCACACTGAGGACTTGTCATTCACAAAGCAATCTGGAAACCTATCGCTGGTCTGCTGGCCAACATTTCAGGGCTTCTGATTTAGCTAGGACATCTGGAATAGTGGATAACAGATATCCAGGCCAAGACTTCCTTTTTTGTCCATCAGCCATTGTTAACTATCCATTCATTTACGTAACTGCTTATCCAGTTCAGGGTTGCAAAGGGGGCTGGAGCTTCTCCCAAATGGCTCAAGAGGCGATGGTACACCCTGGAGAGGTTGCCAGTTCTTTGCTGGGCCAACACAGAGACAGACAACCACACACTCTCACAGCCAAACCTATGGCCAGCTTAGAGTAACCAATTCACCCAACAAGTACAGAGATACATGTGTGAGAAAGCCAGAGCACCTAGAGAGAGCCCATCCAAGCAAAGGCTTAATGTGCAAACTCCCCATAGAAAGCCCCCTACTAACAAGGGGGTTTAAATCAGGAAGCTTATACCTTGGTGGCGCAGTGATGTGGAATTTGCATCTTCTCCCTGTGCCTGTGTGGGTTCAGTCCAGGTACTCTGGCTTTCTTCCACAGTCCAAAGACATGCATGTTAGGCTAACTGGTGATTTTAAACTGGCCATGGATTGTGATCAGTTGTTTCTGTCTCTTCGTCCTACCCCATCATCAGCCGGGATGTTCTCCAGCACACCTGCAACCCTGAAAAGGATAAGTGGAAGAAAACTGGATGGACGGATCCTAAATAACCAACTTGTCAGCAAACACTGTGTTCCTTCTTTTGCTCTCCACTCAGATTCACTTCTATCAATCTTTTGCCTTTAACTCTTTTGTTCCTGGTTGTTATACTTGTAAGCAGAAGGCAGTTGCTTGCCTCCCTGAAGTGGCTGACCTTTAGACCTTAATGCCTCACTGTTACTTGTTTATGTCTTAAGGACTTTACACACTGGACATGTAAAATTCATGCAAATATTTTGTGCATTCAGTAAACTTTTTGGACTCACCGATTGAAATAATTTGTGGAATTTATTTTTTCAGATGAAGTTGGATTTTTTTCAGATATTTTCCATTAGAATAAACGGGTCTGACCAATCAGAGCCACTGCATTTGGCAACACGTGCGCTCGTAGCTCAAAACACACACCAGTACTGATGTGGAAATGGTAAAATACTATTTTACCTCAGCTACACAACTAGATGCTGCTTCCTATCAATTGACTCCGTGAAATGATTTCTCTGCCTCCTCAGATGTTGTCCCAACTCTGCCTACAAGCACTACAACTTACTCAAAAAGAGCCTAAAATATAACTGGTTTTATTATTTTACTCTTAACTGGAACCATAATCCACCAAATGAACATGATGTTGTATTCAGTAGCATTTGAACTAACAACTGAGTTCACAGAACTCATTAGTAATGTTTTCAGTGCAGTCATAAATAAAGATGGACGTGAGGTCATTTTCTAATAGATTTCTAAACAAACTGGGTTTTTTGTAGCTGCTGGAGCCGCCCCCTGCTGACCATTACAAATAATGCAGGTTAAAGGAACTTTGGGACTCCAACATTTATATACAGTTTGTATAATATAGTCTCTAAAAACATACTTGTCACTAGTGTGTGAAGCCAGTAGTGTGCTATGATGTGTGTCTGGAAAGCTGGCAGCTTATTCTACTGTGATCATGTGACTTCTGAGGACATGGCAAGTGTCAGCACTTTTTCCCTCTAAGGAATTGGTTAGAGGCCATTCAGTTCTCCCCCTGCTCTCCCAGAAAAGATCCGTTCTACCACAAAAGCCCCTGCCTCCTTTTAGCCCGCCTTGTATTTTAGTGCACACTAAATGCCCTGAGGCTGTCATCTTAGTGCATTTTGCTGAGGATGAAAGAACTTAAATCTCTTTCATTTTCTTTCCGCCCTCCCTCTTTTCTCCTTTCCTACCTCCTTAAGCGCGCGATGGTCGTAATAAAACTTTAAATTCTTGCTGATATTAAGCCCTTTGCTTCCCTGCTGGGCAGACAAGGTCACAAGTGTTGCTAAGTCACTAACTGTAATCTGGTTTGTGGATTTTCAGCAAGTCAGTGTGCACTTTTTCCACAGCTGCAGACCTCCGAGGTGGCCGTTTTCCTTTTTTTTTTTGCCTTGCTGTGCTGTAAGCATATTTCTCTGACATATTATTTTATCCTCCCTACTCATTCCCCTGGAGTTTGAGCTAAGCCTTTGAGCATTAGAGAGGATTTCAGAATTTCTTTTTCAATTTCTTTCCCTTCTCTCTCTGTCTTAACTTGATCACTCTGAGATGTGTTCGGCTGCCATCTCAACTTGATCGCTCAGAGATTTGTTCAGCCAAGGGAGAAATTCATTACGTGAACAATGCCATGAATAAGAATGACACCATCGGAAGAAGAAGAAACTGTTTTTCGTTGTCTGAGGGTTGGCTAGCTATTGCCCTTTGGGATGTATCTGTGACTAAGTGGTGTTTGATTGTTGCATGGCCAGGCTCAGAGAGATGATCCATCATTTGCATTTGTTTATCTGTCATCATTTGGGTTCAGAGAGGCTAATCAAAACCCTCTTTATCTCGCCTCCCACAGAAAGCGGAAATCGCTGTGGCCCCTTTGACTATCACGTTGGTCCGGGAGGAGGTGATTGATTTCTCCAAGCCCTTCATGTCGCTGGGCATTTCCATCATGATCAAAAAGCCCCAAAAATCTAAACCAGGGGTGTTCTCCTTCCTGGACCCGTTGGCCTATGAGATCTGGATGTGCATCGTGTTTGCCTATATCGGCGTGAGCGTGGTGCTCTTCCTGGTCAGCCGCTTCAGCCCGTACGAATGGCACACCGAGGAGCCCGAAGAGGGCACCGACGGTCCGCCAAGCGACCAGCCCCCCAATGAGTTTGGCATCTTCAACTCCCTCTGGTTCTCCCTGGGCGCCTTCATGCAGCAGGGCTGTGACATCTCCCCCAGGTAAGACAGCACCTCGTCAACTTTTACAAGTATTTTTTTTTCCTGCGAACTCTACAATACATTGTTAATTTAAAAAAAAAATTCAGGATACAGTCACATTGCATGAGTCCTAGGCCAATTATAATCACAGTGCGCCTTCACGTCAGACTGGATTGGGTCTGTGTGAGTGTGGATGATCACGCTGTACAGATGTGTGAGCGTCGTGTACTTAAATCCCTCGCCTGTCAATCCAGTTAAGACTGTCATCATTAATTCAAACATGTTTGATTGACGCAAAGGAAAACCGAGCGAGTCTCGACACCCTGCCGTGACGAGCAGTAGTCTGTGACAGTGTAGACGAAGGGGGGAAAAAAGAACACATTAATATGTTGTTCGGGCCTCATGTTTTTAATCACGTTTAACACATCACTGCCGCTGAAGAACAGCAGTCAGTCTTTTTCAAATGTGGCTCATTTTAAAAGTGTGGGCGTGTGTATTAAACAGGATGGAACATGATTTGGAAATGATGGTTGGCATAAGCGTGATTTTTATTTTTTTTTATAAAGTCTTTATTTACTTCTATGCTATGTATATATTTCTGTCATGGATATGAGAACCTCATCATTTAGTACTGACAACTGTCAGTACTTGATTTTTAGCACAAATTATTAAATTATGTCGTTTTGTGAGCATAAAAATGATCTTAAAGAAATAGTTCAGCCATTTTGGGAAGAATTAATTTTTGCCTCCTTTTATTAATACACACTCACTGCCCATTTATTAGGCACACCTTGGATCCGATTTTGCCTTCACAGATGCTTTAAGCCTTCGTAGCACAGATTCAACAAGGTGCCAGAAACATTCCCCAAATATTTTGGTCCATGTTGAAATCATAGCATCACAGTTACTGCAGATTTTTCAGCTCTACATCAGAATCACCTGTACCACCACATCCCAAAGGTGCTTTAGTGGATTGAGATCTGGTGACTGTGAGAGGCCATTTGAGTACAATGAATTCACTGACATGTTCAAGACACCAGTTTGAGATGATTTGAACTTTGTGAAATGGCACTTTATTTTGCTGGAAACAGCCATCAGAAGAATGGTACACTGTGGTCATAAAGGGGTAGACATGGTGAGCAACAATACTCAGGTCGGCTGTGGTGTTTAAAGAATGCTCAGTTGGTACTGAGGGCCCTGAAGTGTGCCGAGAATATATTGGCCACACCATTACACTACCAGCAGCCTGAACTACTGATATAAGACAGGAGGGATATTTGCTTGTTATGTTGTTTATGCCAAAATATAAAATATAACTGGTTTTATTGTCTGTTTTACTCTAAGTAGAACCATAATTCACCAAATGAACTATTCAATTCAATTCAATTTTATTTATATAGCGCCTAATCACAACAACAGTCGCCTCAAGGTGCTTTACATTGTAAGGTAGACCCTACAATAATACATACAGTGAAAAACCCAACAATCATATGACCCCCTATGAGCAAGCACTTTGGCGACAGTGGGAAGGAAAAACTCCCTTTTAACAGGAAGAAACCTCCAGCAGAACCAGGCTCAGGGAGGGGCGGCCATCTGCTGCGACCAGATTAATTTTTTTTATTAATTAATTAAGACTAATGAAACTAAATGCAAATTCTAGCCTTAGTTACTTGTTCTTAGGTGGGCAGGTGCGGTCTTCTGCTGCTGTAGACCATCTGCTTCCAGTTTTGATGCGTTGTGCATTCAGAGGTTCTCTTTCGCATACCTTTCTTGTAACGAGTGATTATTTGAGTTACTGTTGCGTTCCTTACATCAACAAGACGTTTTTGGCTGGAGAACTTCCATTTTTGAATATTTTCTCTTTTTCTGACCATTCACTTTAAACCCTAGAGATGGATGTGTGGGAAAATCCCAGCAGATGAGCAGTTTCTGAAATGTTCAGACCAGCCACGTTCAAAGTCACTTTTCGTCCCCATTCTCGTGCACAGTTTGAACTTCAGTAGGTTGTCCTGACAATGTCAAGCTTAGATGCTCAATTCTGCTGCCATGTGATTGGCTGATTACATATTTATGATAAAGAGCAGTTAAACAGATATACCTAATGAAGTGGCTGGTGAGTATAAACCTGATTTACACTTTTAACTTCTAGTCCAGGAGTTCAAATTAACACCTACCAACATCTATAAAGCTCATGAATTAACGCCCTCTGTGGGGTTTGTAACTCTGTCTTGATGAAAAGCTGTTTGTCTGTCCACTAAGTACTTAAAGAGACGACACACAGTCATTGTGCCTAGCGGCATAAACAATAGCAATTGTGTTTATGTCTTTGTTTGTATAAGGTTTAAACAAGAACAAGAGTCTGTCGGACCAGCAACTCTGTGAGCGTGTGCAGCTTATTGGGAATATCATTAGTTTTCCTGGCTTTTGGTCATAAACCAAAATATTGGGCAAAAGCAGTTCAGAAAACTTATTACAATTCATCCTGAGGGAGAGATAGAGGTCTAGACTAAATTTAAGTTATTAAGACATTTGATTGAAAACATATAAATGCCCAGAAGTAAGAGAAAAAAGTCTGAAACCATCTGACATGCGTAACTACACAAATAAATGTAATAAATATGCAGAGTGGGACAGAGTAGACTGTCTGGCTCACACAGGACAGTAGTATTTAGGGAAACAGTGCATCTGTTTTTGCAGCCTTTAAAAGACACAGTTTCCTGTAAGGCCCAGAGGGAGGACCAAACATAATAGCATGACTGGCAAATTTCTGAATGAGAGGATTTGTTGCAGATGCCTCGATGAACAGCGTAGCAGAGAAGAAACACTGCCACAGAAACTGTTAGACTTCAGAGGTTATAGCTACAGTGGGGCAAATAATTATTTGATCCCCTGCTGAATTTTTATGGTAGTTTCATTTTACTGGAGATAGATCATTTCAAACAAAAATCCAGAAAAACGACTTTACATGCAAAGTTATAAATTTGGCTCAAGTTGATGCCAAAGAGCTCGAGTTTGGATTCATCTGACCACAGTGCGATCGATCAATAGATAGAACGATAGATCTTTATTAATCTGTTGCACAGTGACAAACACTACAGCTTAATTGTCCCCGCCCTCCTTTGTCCTCCTGTTTCCCCTCCCTCTCCCCTCCAGCGAGGAGTTAAACAGTTTGATGGCGTGTGGGACAAAGGAGTGTTTAAGTCTGTTGATCCTAGACTTTGGGAGAAGCAACCTGTCGCTGAGCAGACTCCTCTGGTTGTTTACAACCGTATGCAGAGGATGCCCAGCATTGTCCATAATGTCCAGCAGTTTCTTTAATGTCCTTTTCTCTGCCACTGTCACCAAAGTGTCAGCTTCATGCCAGCCACAGAGCCAGTCTTCCTGATTA
>VOQK01016840.1:11357-22906 GCA_015052645.1 Benitochromis conjunctus
ACAAAAGCAACTCAGCCAGTTTTTCTAGTTTGACTAGTTTCCTTCCTCTTTTTTCTGTGGCCGCGATCATTGTTTTGTTAAGGTGACAGGGAGGTTTTACGCCTCTGCCGTGTGTCTATTGTCTCTAAAATACAAATACAGTCTACTGCATATTCTACTGCAGTAGACTAATGCTGCTGAATATTTTTACAGGCTTAAAAAAGACAGAGTGAAGAGGATAATTCAAGTCTAAAAGACTTTTGCACACAACAGTGACGTTTTTTTCCATTGTGTTGATACTGTAACTAGAGACTCATCCACCTCTGCAGGCATACCAGTGACAACTGAAATAGAACAAGGCACTGTCAAGTTTCTGCTGTATCTTCTTACACACGAGCGAACGCACACAGACACTAAGAGACAGAAAGGCTTCAAATGACTAATTAGATGGTCCGGCTTGATATTTTACCTGAGATTGAGATTGGATTGAGATCTGCTCTATTTAACTGAGCCATTTTTACCTTAGTCCACACACACACACACCTCTACACACAAAGAATGTGTACAGAATGTGCTATTAAATAATCAATTTCACTGGGGCAAAATACAAGGCAGTGAGCTATTTACTTATAGCGCAGCTAGAAGTCAGAGTTTCTGATAACAGGAACAATGGTTCTGCTCTGACCCTTAAATTCCAGAAAGATTACCCTATCAAGTTATAAACACACGCTCCGAAAAGAGTTTTCTTCAAGTCAATAAAAACAGACATTCCTCTGTACAGGTGAAGTCTGGCGTTAGATTCTAAGGGTATCCTGAGACTTTCTGATCTAATACTGGCATCTGCTGGCTGGCTGGTGGTGTGGTCAAAGGCAATGACAAACCTCCACCAAGCTAGGTGAGTCAGATAGACGTGCAAGCTGTCAGCACTGGAAATATGTGCGCATTTGTGTATATTTGAATCCAGGAAAAGAATAGTGATTTCAGTAGTATTCGATAATGTTAGTTTGATGATAAACTTAAATTCACTTATAAAAAAAAAGACAAATTAAAAGAATTCAAAAAAACTTACATTGTAAAGAAATACATGGAAGCAGTACGGGGAAATACATTTGTACTAATTCACTCCTAAAAGGTTAATTAAATAATAAAGGATTAAACAATATTAAGTTATTATTCCAATGAATGAACAGAGTCATTATATATCTCTTAAAAGAGATATAATTATCTACCACTTTATTAGGTACACTTTGCTGGCACTGAGTTGGACTCCCTTTTGCCTCCAGAACTACTTTAATTCTTCGTAGCAGATTCAACGAGGTGCTGGAAATTGTCTCAGAGATTGTGATCCATATTGACATGACAGCATCACACAGTTGCCAGCTAACAGATTTGTTGGCTGGCTTTATGTTCCACCACATCCCAAAGGTGCTCTACTGGATTGAGATCTGGTGACCGTGGAGGCCATTTAACAGCAATGAACACACTGTCACTGTGGTCATAAAGGGATGGCCATGGTCAGCAACAACACTCAGCTAGGCTGAGGTGTTTGAATGGCACTCAGTTTTTATTACACCGCTATCAGCCTGAACGGCTGATACAAGGCTGGATGGATGCGCGCTTTCAAGTTTTTTATGCTATATGCTGACCCTAGCATTTAGCTGTGTCAGCAGAAATCAAGACTTTACAGACCAGGCAATATTTTTTCAAATCTTCTCTATTTTGGTGAGCCCGTGTGAATTGTAAACTCAGCTTCCTGTTTCTTGGTTGACAGAACCCAGTGTGGTGTTCTGCAGCTGTAGCTCCTCTATTTCAAGGATTGACATGTTGCATGCTCAGAGATGCTCTCCTCTTTTGGTTGTAATAAGCAGTTACCTAAGTTACTGTTGCCTTCCTGTCAGCTAGAAGGAGTGTGGCCATTCTCCTCTGACCTCTGCCACCAACAAGGGATTTTCTCCCAGAGAAATGCTGCACACTAGAGACGGCTATGTCGGAAAATCACAGTCGATCAGCAGTTTCTGAAATAGTTAGATGAGCAAATGTAGCACCAACAACCATGCCACGTTCAAAGTCACTTAAATCACCTTTCATCCCTGTTCTGATGCTCAGTTTGAACTTCAGCAGTAACTGTTGTGTGATTGGTTGATTAGATATTTGCTTTATGGAGCTGTTGAACAGGTGTGATCTAGGAGTGTAAAAGAAATGATAAAAAATAAAACTTTAAAATCAAGTCGTTTAAAATCAAGTGTTTTAAAAATATATCCAAGCATACTCTCTATTTACCAAAATGTATGTGTTGGTTTTTGATTTTTGGTTGGGGTTTTTTTAACATTGCCTTTCCTTCGTTGCATGACATCCAGGCTAGGCCCTTATCTTATCAATCTACACATGATCGCCAGCAAACCACAACCCCAGTCAATACCACACAGGGGCGCCATTAACTCACAGCTAGGCTCAGCATCAAATATCACAATTAGCACAACAAAACAAGCAAGTTCAGCTTCATTCGGCCGGTGTGCGCTGCTCATTGGCACAACAGTTAAATAAATATAAATCCATAATTGTTAATCTTCTACTTAGTGAAATACATGCAATAGACACAGAGCAGCCTCTCAGAAAACCAGCAATTGAAGTGACTCACCTTGGACTCAAGATAAACTCTCCATCCGTTTAGCATCCATTCATTTAATGTCTTTGGAGCACGAAGGCGATCCGCACAGAGCACTCCCGGCTGACGCTCTGTGGCTCTGGGGGAAACTTTGGGGCATGTCCAAACAAGCCCCGGCACCCCGTCCCTCCACACACTCACACCCCCTTCTTTTTTTCTCACATGTGAGTAGTATGAGTATCAGCCTACAGTGTAACTAAAACAACACTAAATCCTGTTTGTAGTGATGTTCTGTCTACAATCACGGCACAGATATGCGCAAAGGCCTAATTTGAGTTGAGTGACCTGCATGTCGCCCACAGTGCCACTGTTTGACGTGAAGATGATCATCTCCAAATTCAGCAAGTGTGTTGCTTAAATGTGTATTTAATCAATAAAACATCATATTTCTACTCGTACAGCTGCATTACAACCGAGTTTAAAGAAATCTATGCTGGATTTCCCCCCTGCTGCGCCTCAGGCTGGACTGTGTTCAAGTCGACAGGAATGACTCGCAACTCGTGATCCCCCATTCTTAGTAGCACCAGCCTTTAAAATGTGCCCCCCACCCCCACCCCCAATAATCTCTCTTTGCAGCTTGCAGCCCTATGTAGTGTTAGATGCAGCGCTCACAACCAATTTCAGTCCTTTGTACATTTCTGCAAGCTTGTTAGAGTAAAGACACACATGCGTCCTTGGATTAATCGCTAATTTCGTATTTATTTTTTGTTTTATTTAATTTTAAAATGACCATGGGTACAGCTGTAGATGTGCAGAAAAAGAAGAGAAAAGATTTTATACCTTACTTTCTGGGATTTGTAATATTTTTGTATTGCACGGTCAGTCTCCTTTCAATAACAGCAGAAACAGCACAGGGAAGTCACTCTGTCAGGGTGCGTCGGGCCGTGGGTAAGCATATCTGAAACATCGTATGCAAGTGCGTGCGGGATTTTTGGGTTACTTTGTAACATTTTAGAACTGCCACAATAATCCGAGTGAACTTTGTTTTATAGTGACAGTCTGTTCAGCGTGTCATGAGTTTTGTCACGGCAATAATGCGTGCGTAATCATGTGGCATAGCAACTGTGGCGATGTTTGCTCTACTAATCGTCGTATCTTATCGGCATGAAAGACCGTGTAACTGCCATGAAAAGAGCTCTAACCATCTTGGCAGAGCGCTCTAGCAACTTGCTGGCTTCTTGTGGTGACAATTGGTGTATATGAGTTGTTAAGAATCGTTATTAGAGTCCTCTCGGGTTAGTTTATACATTTAATGATGATTAGTTTTCAGCGCTTTCGTTTTTTATTTGATAATATTCTCGCGTGTATTTGTCAGGGGCGAGATTTAAGTAGTTGAAAATAGATATTATCACACAAACATTACTTGAGGCAACTGATTCACCGTCATCCCATCTCCATAAAGATATTCTTCCTCAGGCTTTCTGTAGTGACGTATTCGACCAAAATGTCCAGACTAAAAATTTTCAGTATATTCGATTTTAATTCACTTTACTAAAATGTTCTAAAATGGGGTTTTTCTCCCTTATTTTTGCATTAGTTTACTGTAATAATCTTGATCTGAACGTGTGTGTGTGTGTGTGTGTTGTTCCTGCTGTTTTAGAGAATGACACAGACTGCATCCCGCCACAGTCCTCCGAGTTTCCTGAAGGCTTCTTCACGGTGCAGGAGAGGAAGGATGGAGGGCTCATCATTTATTTTATGCTTATTTTCTACATGCTTTTGGCTGTCTCTATAGTCTGCGATGATTACTTTCTGCCATCATTAGAAGTAATCAGTGAACGTAAGTTCTACATAAAACACACGTTTCCAATAGAACATCTGTGTGTAAGTCTTGGGTGGATGCTCTCATTGTATTTTTGCACGGGATGATTATCAGAGTAATCGGGATTTATAACAACAGATTCTAACATCGTTTCTTCACTCACAGCGTAGGAGCCAAATTTACTAGTACAGTGTGAGGAAAATGCCTAAATATTTAACTTACTGAACATTTTAAGTAACCTATTAATAAATAAAGCTGTTAGTCTGTTTATCTTTTGGCATATTTAATGTAAACTAATGGTTTACTCTTTGAAAAGTCTACAAACATAGTGAACGTTTTCAACTTTATGCAACTGTCGCTCCAAAACGTCAGTATATTTTATTCAAAAGAACCATATCCTTTTTTAATAGAAGATGAAACCATGAAATCAATCGTTTGGACTGATTAAACACGCCCACAGTGGGCAGATATGTAATGTAATATCACAGACAAATCCTTAAAATAAATATATCATTCTGTTTTTAATGGGCCATTTGAGGAGGGGTTGTGCTATTGCTGAACAAATTTGTGCATTATAATTTCTTTTTTTTTGTTATGTTGTCACTTGGACCTCTCTCAGGTCTGGGATTGTCACAGGACGTTGCAGGCGCCACATTTATGGCAGCGGGAAGTTCTGCACCTGAACTAGTCACAGCCTTTCTAGGTAATCACCCATTAAGTGAAAAACTAATTATGATAACGATGACCCCAGCATGATCATCCGTATCTTTGTGGTGCTCCCCAGCCTGATAGAGTGACTTTACCACATGGGAACAAAAAGGAAAGGTGTCCTTGAATTAAGTTATTTTACCTCTCAGATCTTTATTTTTTCCCTGTCATGTTTCCTCATTGCTCCTGGCTTCAAAGCTAAGATGTACTCTTTACTGTCAGGTGTGTTTGTAACAAAAGGAGACATTGGGGTCAGCACCATTGTGGGATCGGCTGTCTACAACCTGCTAGGAATCTGTGGTGCCTGTGGACTTTTAGCCTCTATGGTATATTCTGACACAATAACACATAAGATGCAGACAAACATTACACTTCTGCTAACTACTTGTGTGTAGCAGTTGCACTTTTGCTCAGCCAAGACAGAAGGAGCGTTGTGTTTTATGAGCTTCAAACCACTTTTTTGTTTCCTTTATCAGGCTGGGCGTCTCACCTGTTGGCCACTATTCAGGGACTGCCTGGCATATGGGATCAGTGTTGCTGCTGTCATTGGCATTATTTCAGATAACAAGGTTTACTGGTGAGTGTATTTGTGTGTACTGACTCATCATGACATGAATGATTTTAAGACCTTTCACCACATACAAACAGGGGTTGAATTTGGGTTGTGAAAGACTGTCCTTTTATAAGAGACTCTATTTTATAACTGAAAGGGTGGTTACAGGATACAAAGTCATTTACAGCTTTTTATTGCCTCTTGTGATGTAGAGAAAAGCAAATTAAAAGATATCACAAAACAATTTGTACGGTGCAGGTATTTACAGCGTTGTTTTTTTAGTTTTTTTAATGGTACTGTCGGAACTATATGCGTGGCTAAAAAAGTATCAACAATTACACATGAAAATATGTTGAAATAATCCAATGGCACAAAAGCCAATGATAAGAAAGTTGTTTTTTAAAGTAGAAAGTAAGTTGTTGGGTTTTGTTTTTTTTATGTAATTTTACACAATTTCAGTCACCCACTTGCTTGCATATAGCTACAGTATTTTTCCATATTTCACACCAGGGGCAGTCCTACCCTGTTTGGTGCCACATCAGTGTCTACTGTCTGTCTACTGTTTACTATCATAGCCAAGTGGCTAACAAACGTAAACAGAAGTTTTCACTATCCCTACGAATTAATGTTATCTTGTTCCAGGATACATGACCAGCCATTATCCAGTGACACATCTGCTTACCTGTATCTTTTGCTCGTTTCTCCTCCTCTTCTCTTTTTTTTTTCTAAACTGAGCACCTGATGGCTTTGACCTTTTCTTGTCTATCTTCCATTGGTGTTAATATAACCTAACAGACCTACACCTTAGTGCACAGATTCGGTTTGTATAGGGTTTTTTTCTGGGATTTCGCACAACCCAGGAAAAATCTTTAATACATAATGGACTTGGCTTGACAACATTCTGAATGAAATGTGTTCTCTTTGGAAGCAGCCCGCCCCCCTCCCCTTTCAACAGGTGCTGCAACAGGTGCTCTCATACAGCGAGCAGGTGCACCGAGGGCCCTCGCGCTAACTTTTCGCGTGTATGTGTTTGATAGAAAAACACATCGGTGCAAATTATAAGTCAGTATCATACTGTCTTCTGCTTTTGTGTTTGTTGGTTTATTTAGTTTTATTTTGCGAGCTGGTTGTTAGATGCCGCTTCAGCCAGCCAGAGAATCCTCCGCCCCTCTCCTCCCTGTGCGGCAAGCAGGAGGTGCAGCTCACAAATGGAGGGCGCCCATACTCCCTCGCAAACAGGCAATAGAAAACTGATCGGTGCCTATGCAGTCCCCAGAACGCGCTGGCATGATGTCGGGGCAGCATGGGTACGAGCAACTTTTTTTGCCGATGCCCATCCCCACCAGGATGCCCCCTTGGGCAACAGCTCATGTCGCCCATATCAAAAACCTCCACTGCCTTACACCATCGCTACAATGTTCTTTTTATGAAATTGTGGATATCTCTCCCATGGATGCCTTTTTGCCTAGTCCCTGTCTTAATGTCAAATCACGAACTCTCACCTTAAATGAGCGTAGACGAGCTCTTGAAGTATTTTTGGTAGGCCGGTCACTCTGGTGAAGGTTCACTGCTGTTCCAACTTCTCTCCATTTGTGGATAATGGCTCTCACTGTAGTTCATCACTGCTATTACTTACTTATACACAATAAATGAAAAGTGCACTTTGTATTTATTTACTCAGGTTATCTTTGTCTAGTATTAAAATTTGTTTATGTTCTGAAACATATAAGTCTGACAAATATGCAAAAAAACTAAGAAGTCAGGAAGGGGACAAATGCCTTTTCTCAGCATTGTATGTTTTATTTACAATATTTTTCATTTACAGTATGTCAATGAACTTTTAATGCTCAAACTGTGTATTTTGTTGACAGGTATGATGCTGCCTGTCTCCTGCTGGTCTACGGCGTTTACATTGTGGTTCTGTGCTTTGACCTTCGCATCAGTGAGTTTGTCCTGAGGAAGCTGAGCCCTTGCTGCACGTGCCTGGGTTCAGGTTCTGGTGAAAAGATTGAGACACAGCGTTTGCTGGGTTGGAATGACGACACCAGCTTGCGAGTCCACAGTCGCTCCAGAACAGACAGCGGGATCTTCCACGATGAGTCAGGATACTCTCACCTGTCCCTCAGCCTACACGGACTCAATGAGATTCCCGAAGGTAAGGTGCACTTCTTATAGCACCACCACTTTGAGTCATTCGCCTTCGTGTTTGATCCATGAGAGATGTATGATGTATATTCTCTCATACCAGCAGAACATAAAAGTGTCTTTGCCGTCCCGGAGAGCGACCTGAAACGGATTCTCTGGGTACTGTCCCTGCCCATCATCACTCTGCTTTTCCTCACCGTCCCTGACTGCAGGAGACGGTTCTGGAAGCAGTGGTTCGTGATCACTTTCTTCATGTCAGCAGTCTGGATCTCAGCTTTTACATATTTGCTGGTGTGGATGGTCACTGTAGTCGGTAAGATGGCTGTTTTAACTCTGAAGTCTGCGGTAAAATTCTATAGTTTTCATTAAACTTTTACAGATTAGCTGCAGGTGTAAATTAGCTCGTCACCCACCGAGCCACAGCAGATCACAAGTGTTGAAACTTGTGAGAAAAACATTTGATTCGCAGAGTACAGTCACATGTTGGTCTGCTGGTTAATTCCTGGGATGCCATTGTCTGGGCAGGTTCAGAGGGGGCCTATTGTAGCTACAGTGGGCCATGTGCCTAGCCGGCCACAGCAATTAACAGGAGGCTCACCCCTGAGGAAACACAGTCATGTGAGGACTGGGTGTATACAGAACTTGGCAGGGCCTCAAGAACCTTCCATCTACAAAAGAATAAACTATAAAACTGGTCCACATTCAGGGTAAAAAGGCAATATTATCATGTGACAGTGGCAGGTCTACTTAAGTATAATGAGATAATTATCCAATAGTTCTCAGAAAGGCTCACATGCACGGAAAGTTGAGTCTTACGAAATACCAGGCGTGTAGGATGTGTACTGTATATTGGACAGTACAGAGAATTCAGTCACAGTTCACAGGGAGGAGTCTAAAGATTCACTTAAGATGGCGATTAATATTAATGAGTTGTTTTCTGGATCACATTGTCTTATTTTTTTCCTTTGATCAATGTGGATTCTGGATAACGATTTTCAAAAAGAGACAAGGAGCAGATGTGCCGTTTACTTAACTTGACAATAGGATTTCACATTGTTATGGAAGATCTACAGTACTATGTACTTTTGAGCTACCCCTCATTTCTTGATATTTAGCTTTGGTCTTGAGAAACAGTTCCTTCAGATTTTCTAAAGGTCGAAGTTTTTTCTTTGGCTGCGTTTTCAGTCATTTCCAGTCCTTGTACCTGACCCTTTACAGGGTAATTGCTTCTGTCGAGCAACTTAACACTGACCTGTGAGTCATTCAAGCATAAAAAACAAAAAAAGTACCTAACCGAAGGGAAGAACCAGTGTTGTGTCTACACAGTACAGACAACTTAGCAGAGAACCAATGTTAATTTGTACCTTTGTTTCTAGCAGCCTGTCGCAAAACAGAATTTGTTCACATTTTCACTGACTTGACTACAGAAGTGGTATTTCTTTAGTCGACAAGTGGCTGTCAAGAAGCCATTCTTAATGCTGGAAAACAGGGAGAAAAGTGTCCACAGCCATCTGTAAAACAGTGGCGGCTCTGTCATGGTTTGGAGCTTCATTTCAGTCAGTGGTATTGGACACAGAAATTGTACTCCGTTTTTGCTTTATATACTGTAATTCCATTAATTTCTGCACCCATTTTTCTAGTAAAATATAAGGAAATGAGGAGTAGTTCAATACTTTTGCACAACGCTGTATCTTAACGTTATTGGTAGGGTAATCTGATCTTGTTTTGGCATTGTGTTTACACACAGGTGAGACCCTTGCTATCCCCGATACTATTATGGGACTTACTTTGCTTGCTGCTGGAACCAGTATACCCGACACTGTGGCCAGTGTGATGGTGGCCAGAGAAGGTAACAGTAACATCCAGTTTCATTATCTCCAATTAAAATTCCTGAACACTTACTTGCTGAACATGTAAACTTCCACAGCTTGTTCACTCAAAGCGGGAACATTAAATTCTTTAAAATTTCAATGTAAACTTTTTTTTTTTCTTAAGGGAAAGCTGATATGGCCATGTCCAACATTGTGGGCTCTAACGTGTTTGACATGCTGTGCCTGGGTTTGCCTTGGTTCATCAAAACTGCCTTTGTGGACACCAACAACCCCGTAGAGGTCAACAGCACCGGACTGGTCTACATTTCCTCCACACTTCTCCTTTCAATCGTCTTCCTTTTCGTAGCCGTGCACATCAACGGATGGAAGTTGGACTGGAAGTTAGGAATTGTTTCTCTCATCTGCTACATCCTCTTTGCCACTCTGTCCATCCTGTATGAGCTGGGGATTATTGGCAATAATCCCCTAAGACTGTGCAGCGACTGAGATCTGACCTTCTCAGGACTAAAGCCATATTTGCTGAGACTAAACAAAAATGTTAAGCTTTTAAAAAATGAAAAAATGCCAAGTTGCTACGGCAAACATACGTGATGGTCACATCTCAGTGAATGATCTATTGGTAATATATTTTACGAAAGGTGGCAATGTTCCTACTGGGCGTGTACACCAAGATCCAGACAAGACCAGTATCATCACAAGGCCCATCTTCACATTCCAAGACATTCCCTCTCTTACATAAGGGTCATGAACAAAAAGCTACTGCTCCCACAGGTTTACTGCAGATTTCCAATGAGAAAAGAAATAAAAGGTTTAAACTGAACTCATTTGGCCTTGTCCTGCTTTTTAAGAGGGTGGTTGAGCTAAGACAAAAAGACTTATTTCTCTGATAAGCTTTTATGAGCGAGAAAGAATGGTAGGAGCCATAAATAGTAAAAAAAGAAAAAAAGAAAAACTTTCCACTCATCTTCAGTTCACTAAAATTGTCACGCATTCATTCTTTTTTTAAACAACCAAGTTTGCAGTGCTTACGTGGACTTCAGACACTAATCTACCCTTACAACAAACCCAACAGAGCTGTAGTTCAAACTAAGAACAAAAACCTTCCAAGAAAGGAATTTGTTCAAAACAGTAGCAAACCTCATTCAAATAAGAATGCAGTTAAAATCCAGTTTTAATCTGGAGCTTTGGTGAAACCTTTCTAACAGCTTCAGGAAGCACTGTTACGTATGCTCTAACGTCTTCACGACTTACTTAGGTGTCTGTATCGTATTCCCCCCGACATGCACGTGCCATATTATAACTAAAAAATACATTTAAACTTAACAGAAACTAAACAAAGTAGCTACTTTTAATTGCTCCCTTATTAACAACAGGTCGCCACAGCGGGTAACTCATTTTGTCAGGATTATGCCAAACCCACTCTGCGATCTAACTAAAATGACAAAACTTTAATAACTTTAAGCTTTAAATACTTGAATATCTTTTTGTAATTAATTTTCCTACAAAATAAACTCATACCGAGTTTGATCTGTGGACTATTGTGGTATTTTCCAGATTTGAAGTCGCCAATGTAGAACACGGTTCTTGGGGGGGTGGAGGCAGCACCACAGCAAAAGTTTACACAATGAAGAACAACTTTGAGACTTTGATCTCAGGAGAATTTACAACCACCAAGTTTAAAAATTACAAACTTTATTTGGTCAAATAAACTGTCTCACAAATTAAAAAGGGTTTATAAAACAAAGAAAATAGCTATGTAGTTTACATTAACAAACAAAAAAAAGAAAGTGAACACGTGAAGATATGAAGTAATTGTGTTTTTAAAACAAAACAAAAGATCATTGGCAAGGGGACTGAATGTGTACGTGTTAGCTTCACTTCTACCAAGGATCTAGGCGTTTCGAT
>VOQK01016845.1:4137-18261 GCA_015052645.1 Benitochromis conjunctus
TTTTTTTTTTTATTTTTTGTTTTTTTTTTTTTTTTTTCTCCAGAATATTCAATTCAGTCTTATTTAAATAGTGCCAATCGTGCCAGTTCACAACAACAACAACAACCACAAAGTGCTTTATATTCAAGGGAAAAGATCCTACATTATTGTAAAGATACCCCAATAATCAGACAACCCTGTGATAAACAAACACTTGGTGACAGTGGGAAGAAAAATTTCCTGTTTAACAGGCAGAACGGGGGTCAGGGAGGGGCAGTCATCGGCTGTGACCAGCTGGGAGTGATAGGAAAGAGAAGAGAGAGCTCGAGTTTCATAATTACTTATGTTTAAAAGTAGTTATTTTGCATAGTGAATAAATGATTGGCACGTTAAATGTCTGTTGCAATAATAGTTGGACTGATAATATCGGATGAACATTAGTAACCTATGAGCAAATTAAATGACGTTCCCCAGTGGCACTGGCCAATGTTTATGTGCTGTATCAGATCAGGTCTGTACCAGATAAATGTTCAAAGACGGTGTGATAAGGAGCTCAGAAACCTTAAATCTAGTAAGATAATCTGGAACAGATATTATTTTCTTTCCCTGACACTGACTGAAGAATAAATAACATCCAAAAAATTAAAACAACAAAAACAATTTTAGAGAAATTTATATTTTAAATATTGCATTCTCCTAGAAATTTGGCTCATGCTTCATCACTAGTTCCAGCCCTACATTTATCTTTGATGCTGTACACTTTTTGATGTACACTCTTTTACAAAGCTTTCTTCCATACGGTCTTGTTTCATGACTTACTCCCGTGCTTTTAATTTGAAAGCGGACTACATTATGCTGTAATATTGTGAGTAAATTCACTGGCCTTGATATATCAAGGTAAAAGCTTCTCATATAGGCTTTTTTACACTTGATTGCAGTATTAACCTGTAATGACTCTGCACTTAATCTTCATATTGTCCTGCATAAGAAACTTGTACATTATAGTTGTGGTTTCTCAGACTGCTACCTTTCACTAGCATTAACCTGGTGGGGATATTTAACCCCGGTAATGTCACAAAGCAGTCCATGTGACCCATAAAGACACCATCTAGCCTGCCTTTCATGTCCTCTGTCTTGCTTCTCAGTAGATCCACCAATCAAATTCTCAGACTTGTTTTCAGGTTAGTGTCGGCCACCTGCAAGGAAGTAAACGTGATTGAAAAGGAAAGCTGGCCTGCTGACAAAAAAGTCCCCACTTTAAGTATTGCAGTATCTTTTCACAGCCTGTGCACACTTGATAACGCCTGCTTCCTCCAGCTGGCCATGCAGCAGGTGATAACCACTGAGAGCACAAAGACATAACTCAGTCTTAAATGTTACGGATGTGCCCTGTATGCTTCAGTGAAGTGCATCAAGTGCAGGTGAAGATCAGGGTTTATACTAATGTTGGGTTGGTCCTGCATAAGGATGTCTTTGTAAGTGAGATTTTTGCCTGATGATGTTTGGTCTTTCAGTTCACCTTTCCCTGTGAATATAATTGAAGCAAACAACTCTTTGTAGTCAGAGGTGGGCATAGATTCTCATTTCTCTGTCAGGGTCAAATTTACCTAAAAAGGCCTGAAGCTGTGCTGCTATAAACTGCAACCTGTGTGTCTTCACTTTGGGCTTACGACCGATAGACGTGTTCCAGCTTCGTCAGACGTGAACCATCCAGGCAACGCTTTTTTTCAGAATTATTGCAGTTGATGTTAATCACTTAGCTTATGCCAACAGCAACAATTCATGCTGAACGAGCGGGCTATTGTCCTGGCTGCTCCTCCTTCAGCACTTGCATTCCTGTTGCATGTGTACATCATGAATGGTTCACATTCCAGGCAAAATAATAGATGTCACCTTTCTCCTTTATTGAAAAGGCTGTGGTAGATTCTTCGCCTTGTTAGAAAACTTCTTGGCTTAATTAAATGAATTTGCCAAGAATTCCTGAGCACAAGGTTAATTTATTTTAACGGATTATCAAGTGCGGGACGAGCTGCCCCACTGCTTCGCCCTGCTCTTACCACAAGCCATGAAATGTCAAGCTTGTATTCGCTCCTTTTGCCGCCTGAATTGCATGTAGGTGTGACAGATCGCTACGTCACCACCTCTCCAGCTCCTGTCGTGGATCACTATCTTGCTACGCTGGAATGTCACAGATTAGTCATCAGAGCCGCCCACTGCCATGCAGTTTGTTACAGCGAATGTTACTATAATCTAGCGCTGCAAACGGCAGCTGTTTGATGAGGGCAGTGCCGAGAGAGTTATGACTAATATGACTGTTAGTCATTTTTAAATGCATTGCCATATGACACAAATTATTTAAAAGTGATTATTAATAGGTTCAGCAAAAGCAAACACTCTGTCCTGTTTAGTGTTTGAAAGAGAGCAAGCTCCTGCATGAGGATTTGCCTGAAGCGCTGGTGGGCAGCAGTTCTGATATATTTTCTGGGGTTAGCCCATTAAAGGCTTTGACAATTAAGAGTAACTCTACTAATTACTTTCAAAACAAACCAGCTAGGGTCATTAAAAATCTGAACAATGTTTTTGCCTTTCTGTTTTCTGCTAGAGTTTATTAATTGATTTCTGATATATACTTTATAAAAAGACTTTAAAAGTACTCTAACAGAAAGGAAATAACAATGTTAATAATA
The DNA here is from genome assembly GCA_015052645.1 of Benitochromis conjunctus. Lineage (NCBI taxonomy): Eukaryota > Metazoa > Chordata > Actinopteri > Cichliformes > Cichlidae > Benitochromis > Benitochromis conjunctus. Next base: position 6,804 of record VOQK01016845.1, read on the forward strand.
GTTTCAGTACCAGTAATATTAACAATTCACATCAACAGTTGGTCCTAGTATTGAACCCTGAGGGACTCCATGTTTTGATAGTGAGGCGAGACATGGTCTTCTTTCATAAGAGCTGCATTTAGGTGTAGCAGTACAATGATCAAACATTCAGTGGTCTTCAAAAGGATTGCATAGTTCAGGAAAACTACAGATACACAACAAATAAATCTTATAGTCAGTCAGATATGCATGTAGTGCATTAGGAAGCGAGTTGAATCAACTGTACTGAGTGACTCCTCAGCACAGCGGTGGTTAAGATGACAGTAAAGGCCCATATGTCAGCAGCAGAGGTCATGCTTGCAGGTAATCCAAGAGAAATCTGCTCATGGCGAGAATACGCCGTCGTTCGGTCTTATGTCTACACCCGGCTGAATATTGTGACAGTGAGGCAGCACGAGAAGGCGATCGGCCTGTTTCTTTCAGGTGCTAACATAATAAGATTGTCAGTATACTTTGATATGTCACAAGACGAGCCGTACCCCTGATGAAAATCTTTATCATACTATACCGATTTGATTCGGTTTGTACCTTAGGAATGTAACGCAGGGATCTGATAAGTTTTAGAGCATGTGATATGAGTTTGCAATGAAGCTCAACAAATAGTTTTAATGTACCGAATGGACAGGCAAATATATCAAAGATTACAGACTGAACTCTAAAGATTATGTTTGGCTTATTGTAAAATGACTATTCAGCCAAAGAATTTACACAATGAATAGCCCCGGTTTCATGTTTTGTTTTTTTTATTCATTGGTTTACTAAAATAAGAGTCTGATAATCAATATTCCAGTAAATTATAGATTTAATATCAAAAAAATAATTGTTTAGTTAAGTGATTCTTTTACAAGAATATATAAGAGAATTGCTAAAGAGAAATTAAGGGATACACTGTTTTTATGGAGTAGCTGTAGAAACATTAAAATATCTCCTTATTTACTTAAAATATTGATGATTCTGATCCTGTTTTATGTAGGATTTATGGTCCTGTGTTGTCTTAATGCGATGAAGAAAGAGGAATTGTGGGAGTCTGATTAACTCTTTTATATTTATATAAAACCTCTAATACTTTTAAAGGAATTCACACACTGTTTGAACCACACTGCTTACATAGGCAAGTTTAAATGGGGGAGCCAGTCCTTTTGAACAAGAATACAAGCATGTCTGTGTAGGTTCTCAGTCATTCAGGTCATAGTACGCTTAAGCGCTACTAATGAAGGCAGCTGAACGTCTTTTTGGTTTATGGAGACGTTTGACCTCTCATCCATGAAGCTTCTTCAGCTCTAAAACCGATGGGGAGTCCCAGATGTTTAATCCCTAGTGGCATTGCCCCCCCCATTGGGGTGGTGGTCCTGAGAGTCATTGACCCATCCTGTAAAAGTTATTAAGAGTCACATGAGCCAAGGTATGAATCGAGGCATGGCTCATTTACCATCAGATCAAAGAGAAGTCCAGTCGCCTTAACCTCTTAAGACTGTTTTAAGGGGACATACTGCTGCGCTGCAGTGACAGATGCAAGCATTATTAACCCTGTTGCACATGCGTGTACTGACTGTTTAAAACCTGAAATAATGCCTCATAATCTTACTGAAATTATACTCCCTGCTCTGGGTAACCTTTACTTACATTCTGTACATCTGTATTTGGATTAAAGCTCATTTAGACGCTTGTGATTAGTTGAAAAATTCATATTTGGGGCAACGAGGAACTTCTCAGGTAAGATTATACCTAAGCTGAGCAGCTAGCGGTGTGCGCTCGAGCCCAGCGGGCACCATATTAATTCCATTACATAACATTTAGTCAGTCTTAAGAAGGCTACAAATGAAAATGAAGACTTCAGAGTAATCAGCTGCTTAAGCTTTCCAGGATTCAAAAGACATGTTATTAGATGATTAAAAGGGGCCCTTTAAGTATTCTTTAATAATCAAAAACGCTTAGTTAGAGCTGCAGGGACAAGGCCGGACTGGGAGCACTGCTCGACTGGTTATTACCTGACGCACTAGCCTACAGTGTGATTAGATTAGAAAAGCAGGCAGTGTTGTTTGCAAGCACGGCTCCCCTCTTTTCATTAGCACTTCCTCATCGCCAGTTTATCCTTCGACAAATATTGACCCGACTAAAGTTTTGCCGTCATGATGTCATCGAAAAGATAAAGTGAAACTCAAGTAGCCTTGTTGTGTTTGTCACCTGTTCCTTGACGGACTTTAAAACAGCTCCCTTTTCACCCACTGCACACCTCGGTATGCACACAAGTTGCTGTCGAATAAATTACAGAAACCCGCAGAAGAACATTTTCCACAGAGGGGTTGGTATTTCCAGGATTTCATAGACGTACTAAAGCGCATGGTAGTGGATCATACCTGAATAATGTGAAAGGTGACATTTTACCTTCAAGGTTTCTTTCAACTCCTACTTTTTATCAGTCTGAGGAAAGCACTCACTGCTCTGCTCAAATACCTCTGGAATGCATCAGCTTACTTTCCTTATTTCGCCTTTGTTGCACCAGGATCGGCAGCAGCTGTAAACTGTCATAAGGCCTCGCGATGGATGGCGCCTTTTATGACAACTCTGTGAAATCTAAAGTTGGCTGTAAGTGGCCAGCACGGTGGGCGCGTTGTTATGTAATTAGATGTGTTTATAGGGGAAGGATTGAAGTAATAACCCTGTCTGCACACCTACACAGATGTGTTTTATGATTATCAGGGGAAATCAGGCTTTACTGTCACAGCTCTTTATTCTCCTGGTCTTGTGATTTGAAGTGGCGCACACATCCGCCGGGCTAAGTGGCATTTTAGGAAACAGATACACAGATATACAGTGTGTGTATGTGTGTGTGTAGACTTGGTTAAGGGAAGTTCCTGTTGTATCTGATTATGAACAAGTCAAAGAGGTTTTTGTAGCTCTGTGGAGAGTTTTTTCTTTCCCTTGGAGGGTAGAATACAGATGGCCTAAGTCAGAAACTTTTAATGATAAATATACATACCTGTAGGTCTCACATAAGGCTCTGTCATATCAGGCCTAAAAGTTTTAAAGTTTTAAGCATCTTTAAGCTTCCAGTATGTGACACTCAGCAGTCTCCAGAGATGAGTTACTGTTCCCTACTTATTCTAAAGAAGTAGATTCACTTACTCTCGGTTCTAAATAAGCTTTATTTTGCATCATCGAAGATGATGTAGCCTCTCAGTTCATTCCAAAAGCAGTTTTGGCTCCTTTTAACTTTCTTCTGATTGGTTGCCCCTATCAAACCGAAGGTTAAAGAATAGGTATGCATGGCTTCTGTGCTCACAGTCATGTCTGCATCATATGAAGTAATGAAAACAGCCTTGAATGCAGTGTTCAGAGCTGTCTGAAACTTGAGCTTTTGGCTCAGGGGGATTACTTGTCTTGACTGACCTCATTACTTTAAACTTTGTTCATGTTTAAAAAAGTCATCCACCATTATAACTGTAGAGATATGAGAGAGGATAAAAAAGTAAAAATAAAAAAAGCTCAGTAGGTCCAGATGAAGTAATTTTCTCCTCCAGAAAACACTGCGCAGGTGTTTTTCTCAAGGATTACCTCTGGCAGTGACTTCTGAATCCAAATATGGATTTGTGCTTACAAGCATCTCATGCAGTTTATTAACACTTCATAACATTAATGCTGTCACCCAGCGTGGACACGGTCACGCTACCTTTTTACTGTTAATGCTTTACAAAGCATAGTGTAGACGGAAGCTTTAACATTCAGATAATTTGGCTGCTAGCATCAGTTCTAGATGAATCTCTTGAGTGCCAGTGGCCGAGGAGACGGGAAAGGAGGAGCAGAAGTGTTTGGTGAAGAGGAGAAGAAAGAGAGGATGAAATGAGTGAAGGATAGAGCGGATGGAGGGAGGAATGACGGTGGGAGTTAGGGTTAATGCCCTTTTACATTCCCAGATGAGGATTAGCAGTCACAAGTTCAGTGGCTGTTCCTGACATGGCCTGGATTCTGAAGGCCACTGCTGCCTCCTGGATCCTTTAATATGCTCACAACCTCTCTTGCTTGCCCGACATACGCAGCAACAAGTATATTTATGTGTGTAAAAACCATCAGCTGACTGCTACATTTGTAAACCTGTGATTGAATGAGCAAATGCTGAAAGTCCGGTTAGGTGCTTGGCATTATGTACAATGTCAGCATATGCCAGTGGTTCCCAAACTTTTTTTGCTAGGCCCCCCTTTGTTTTACAAGAAAATCTTCTAACCCCCCCATCACAAACACATCCTCCAACCACACACACGGATATATTCTTTCCAAACTCCATTGCAGTTTATTGATAAACTGCAATAAATTACAGGTAGCAATAAAATAAACGACTACCTCTTTTACGCTACGTCCACGCCTACACGGGTATTTTTGAAAACGCAGCCTTTTCTTTGCGTTTGCACCTTCCGTCCACACGTAAACGGCGTTTTGAATCACCGAAAACGGAGATTTAAAACAAAAAACTCCTGCCAGGGTGGAGATTTTCGAAAACTCCGTTTTTGCATTTACCTGTGGACAAGGAAAACGGAGATTTAGTCACGCAACGTCAAAGGTGTGCGCCTTTTTTGACGTCACGCTATACGCCACGTTATTGTTTACGTGAGATGAATTTTTACAATGGCGGATATAAACAAAACAGTGTGCGGTTTTACACGGTTACATATACATACACAGTTACTGTCCATCCGTTTAGAAAGACAGAGGCGTCAGCGTGAACTTGGGGCGTGGCTTCTACGTTCAACACAGACGCCAACGTTGTTGATTTTGAATACATTTATTTTTTAGATTATATTTCTGTATGCTGTACTCATTTTGTTCATTCCTACGTTGTGAGTTTACACCACCCACTGACTTGTGATTATGAATCACTCAGACTAACGTAAAAATTTCAGTTTCTTTCTTTATTGAATAAATCTGGCCAAAGGAGCCAGTGAGACAAAATCCAAAATACTGTCTTTAGTTATTAACGTTTGAAATGATGAAGGTGCTTGAAAAGTAACACAAAATTAGCTGCTTTTCCAGAAAAACACGAAAACTTTTCAGAAGTACTTTTTATTGTGAGTGTACAAAACCCTGTTTCCGCTTTCCCGCACAGGCTTCTAGACTTCTGATTGGCCAACATTTCTACACGGCTAGGATTTGGCGTGTTTTTGACAGCTTAGACTTTGTTTTTTGTGTTTACATGTGGACAGATATTTTTTTTTCAAAACTGCACGTGTAGACGGGATTTTTTTGTTTTTTAATGAAAACGGAAAATCTCCGTTTTCAAAAATACCCGTGTACGTGTGGACGTAGCCTTAAATAACAAAAATTAAACCATCTTTATGGTGTAATTATTTTACGTGTAGTTGTTTTTTTTCCCCCCTGTGTGATAATATTCAACATTGCTATCAATACATTTTTATTTAAAAAAGCCTCTCTGTGCAAAATGGGTTTAAAGACATAAACAACTGTGGGATACTGTTTGTCCGTGATTTGGACAGGGGGAACAAATTGTGGGCAGGATCAGCCTGATGTTATTTAGTAGTAGTAGTTAGTCATTATAAATATTTATGAACTAAAAATCAGGAATGTGGGATACTGTTTGTCCGTGATTTGGACAGCCCAGCGCGTGCACCCGACGCAGGGGAAACATATTCTGTGGGGGATACCTACCTGAGCACCCCCATTGTGCAGGCACCTACTTTTATGCACATAAACTAGAATTGTGGGTTTTATACAGTTTTGAGCTGTCAAGTTAACTAATGTAACCCAAGGGACGTGAACTAACTACTATACTAGCTTTGTATTTTGTTGGTCTTTACTAGAGAAGCCTTGCATGATTCGCCTTGTCCTGCATCATAGCTCATCCTCTGACTAAAAGGAGCAGATTTAGCGCCCTTCCTCCTTCCTTTTAAATCAACTTTTTCCTCTTCCTCATAGACTGAATGTTTGAACAGCAGGTTGCTCACATTGCCTTGTTTTTAGTGGTTAAAAACATAAAAGGTTTGATTCTAAAGTGTCCTGAAATAAAGAAGTTTTTAGATTTTTCTCTGGGCAGACCGGTTTTGTCACATTGATGCAGTTGGCCTTGAAAAATCAGAGTTAATCCTGAATGCTCAGGTATTTATTTGTTTTATTTTCTTTCAAGGCAGTTCAATTCAACAAATAGCTGATCCGAGGCACTTTGTATTTTTAGCTAAAGATACTACAGTATAAGAATGAGCAATGCAACAATCAGAAGATCCCATCTGAGAAGCACTAGGTGATGGTGGGGAGGAAGAACTCACTTTTAAAAGGACGAGACCTCTGGCAGAAGCAAGCTCATGGAGGGGCTGGTATCTGCCACACACAGTTTGTTGGACAAAACAGTGCAACAGTGGCATGTAAATGCAACAGAAGTGAAAAGTCTTGAGTGGGAAAGGAATATGCAGTGCATCATGGGAGATCCCCCAGCAGAGAGAGCCTATAGCAGCACAAGCATGTGGTCCGGCCCCAACTATAAGATCAGTCAAAAAGCAAGGGTGTCATAATATGATAGAGATGTCATGTTACGGTGCAGTTTGGACTCCCCTACTTTTGAAATTTAAAATGATTTAAACTGGTATCAAAGTGCAGAAACTACTGACTTGAATATATTTATTTATTTATTTATACCTACCTTGATAGTTTTTGCAACTGCATTTGGGGACACATTCAAAGTTTTTGCAATTTTCCGGACTGACTGATCTTCAGTTATTAAAATAATGATGGACTGTCGTTTCTCTTTATTTAGCTAACAGTCGTCAAACAGGGCTGTCAGCTGTGTAACAGCCTGACTTCTGCACATATATATATATGGTGTTGGAATGTTTTTCAAAGGTAGAAGAAGACTACTAAAACACAGTGATACACAGATTGTTACTTCCCTGCAAGCAGCATTTTTGTTATCTTGTCATACCAAGTAGATGAAGCAAGAACAATGTTACACAGTGAGTCAACACAATGTGTTCAGCCCATCTATGATCTGTATGAGACTCGTAGGTGCAGTGGAGGGTGATGACGGCGTCTGCAGACACACGGCTGTAGTTCACAGGAATACATTTATCTGTGATGTTTCAATGCTAGCCTTCATGTGGCAAATGATTTGCATTGTACCTCTCCTACGCACCTGCTTTGAAAAATGTTTTTTCTCGGCTGGGATGTACGACTTGGGCTGGAATCATGATCGGTACAGCCTCTGAATGCTTCTTGGAATATTTATGTTGGAAAAATGATTGAAAATAGTGGTTTATTCATATTTGATCAGATATAAATATTTAATAAAAGTGAGCACAGTATATTGTTTGCCCACAAGGGGGCACTTACTTACAACTTTATAGTCACCTCTGTAATACACTACATTAAAACAGGAATTTTTGTCAGTAAGCAGCACTGTAGATTCACGTTTGTGGGAATTGGTGGAAAGCACTGAAAGTTTGGCAGTTTTACAAGTCTGGTGAAAATAGATCGTAGCTTTTATATTACAAGTTATTGTGTTGTAGCTTGAATTGATTCATCAATCAATAAACAATACATTTAACACCGAGTTCTGTGTTTCACAGGTCCCAAAGGCGTGTGCGCACGTGTCCACCCATCCATCATGCCGCTGTTTGGTAAATCACACAAGAGTCCCGCCGACATCGTCAAGACGTTGAAGGAAAACCTGGCCATCCTGGTCAAACAGGACAAGAAGACAGACAAGGTAGGGGAGTCTACGTGAGTGAGTGAGTGAGTGAGCGAGTCACAAGCCAAATTCAAGCTCACACCCTCTTTTACTAATGACAGTTTCTATATGTTATTCCTCTAAATTATGCCTTCTTTGCCTCCATGCCTCCTCACCTGTCGCTTTCTGTTCTACAGGCCTCTGAGGAGGTGTCTAAGTGTTTGGTGTCCATGAAGGAGATCCTGTATGGAAGCAACGACAAGGAGCCCCACACCGAGACTGTGGCCCAGCTGGCCCAGGAGCTGTACAACAGCGGCCTGCTCATCGCGCTGGTAGAAAACCTGCAGGTCATAGACTTTGAGGTAAGCAGAAGAAAGTATCACAGACATGCTGCAGAAGCACGCTCGTGATAAAGCTGACATAGAAACGCGATAGAAAATAAACGTCCACAAGCGGCTACTCGGCAGAGGAAACTTAACAGCTCTTCTAGACTTTTTATGAAATGCTGCATATTGTGGCTCTAGTTTTGCAAGATGTACTGAAAATAATGACATTTGATGGTGTATTTAAAAACCTTGTACAGTTTTTTTTAACATTACAGGCCTCCTCTGACTCCAGCTCATCAATTTAAGTTACTTTAGGTTGTATTACTGCTTTTAAAGCAACTTTGTTCTCATTGTACACAATGAATTCATTTTAATGTGCTAAATGTTACAGATGCTGTTATGTTGTTAGCTCAGTTTTATGTGTGTGTTTCCAGGGGAAGAAGGACGTGTGTCAGATCTTCAACAACATCCTCAGGAGGCAGATTGGGACGAGGAGCCCCACTGTTGAATATTTCTGTTCCCACCAGGAGGTCCTCTTCGTACTGCTGAAAGGGTGAGATAAACACACAGTGCACGTGCTGTCCTCAGCCTAATGGCGTCTTAACACAATATCTATGGCTTTTATGACAAGGAGGGGGTGATGCGTTACTCTCTCTCTTGCTGTGTTTGAAGATATGAGATGCCCCAGGTGGCGCTGAATTGTGGGATCATGCTGAGGGAGTGCATCCGCCACGAGCCGCTCGCCAAGATAGTTCTCCATTCGGAGCATTTCCACAATTTTTTCAACTACGTGGAGATGTCCACCTTTGACATTGCTTCTGACGCATTCGCCACCTTTAAGGTAACTCTTTCTCTTCTTCTCTTGGCTGTCAGGTCAGGTGCTAAACTAGGGCCAGTCTGGACTTTGGCTTTGGATTTAATAAACCAACATCCCACGCGAGTATCATTTGAATTTCTTTGATATTTTTGTTCCCCACATAGGCCTAGAAAAGGCACATTTGCTTTCGTGTTTTCATGAGGAAAATTCTCAAAATACTGCGATTTTTGTAGACATGTCATTAACTGGTCTGCCATTTTAAACGTGTAATAATCATTATTTAAATTGGAAAGTAAACACCTCCACTGGCAACCAGTCGGGAAATACATATTTTTTCCTAGCAAGTGACAGTTGTGTTGCATCCAATATGGGAGACAAATGTTGAGCAGTGTGTGCATGATGTCACTTTAGAAACCTCGATATTATCTCCAATGAATGTTTAAAGAGGTGCTGTATATTTTTTTTTAAATCTCAAGGATGTTTTTAATCAGGATCCTTTACTTGTCTTTAGACCATTTTTATTATAAATCGCTAAGAGCTGGAGTTTGATCTGTGCAGATCTCTGAAGGCAATATTGCATATTTGCATTTTCACATGATGAATAGGGCGCCCTAGATCAATGTGGTCTGCTCACCTTGTGATTGTGATTGATACATTTCCAGGTATCCAAAAAGTGTTCAGTAATGTTTGAATCCGTCAGCTAAGATGCATTTTTCTGTCTTTGTGCACAGGACCTCCTGACGAGACACAAAGTGCTTGTGGCCGAATTCCTCGAGCAGAACTACGAAGCTGTGAGTGCTTTGACTTCCAAACACATTTGCACATCCACAGCTCTCCCCGAGAAAAGATTAGTCTGGGATGGTTGTTAGCCACCACACATACTAATGCACATTAGCCTTGCTATTTTGAACCAGCATTAGCAATCGTTAGCCCAAACCACACACAGGTCAGTCACTGAGCTCTGTTTGCAAACACTGACCACTGCTCTGTATGAGAAAACCTTACATGGATGCACAGCCAGATCAGGTATCAGTCACCGCAGTGCTCAGTGACCCAGTGGGCCCAGTTGTGTCACACACAGGCATTCACTGAGCCTTGTGAGAGAGTATTCAATGAGCTGGCAGTGAAGGCAGATAGCTTGGAAGTTAAAAAAAAACAACATTAAATTTATAGGAAAACAGCAAAGCCCCTCTTAATGTCATAACATCTTTAGATACAAAGCTTCGCTCTGTGTCCTCAGCGTTTTTAGGCAGAGGAGCCCCTCTCAAGAGCAGGGTGCCCCCCAGGGCTCTCAGCCTGAAAAACCCACATAAAACCACTTTTTCACCCAGCATGTGTGCTGACGGCCTGTCAGGAGATGTCACTGCCAGCTCAGTAGAGTCAGTGACCAGGCTGAGCCACAAAAAAAACACCCTCAAACTATCATACTGATTAGATTTTTGCAGTAAATCTATGACTGCCCACAGTTTCTTGTTATGTGACATAAGCTTGGTGACATACTCGTCAAAATCTTATAATGGTGTTTGCACTGGCACTTTAAGTTTTAAACTAAACCTCATTTTTTCATACTTCAATTTAATCCCTCACTTGAGAACCAAATATTCTAAAACACATAAAACAAACCCAGCAACTGATAACTAATCCAAAGGTCACGTGACTGCAAAGAGAGAAAGCTGTAATACACACAACGTGCTGATTTACTCGAGTCAAGTGTCTAGGGTTTGGAGGAAGTGTTAGATGGGGCTTCTTCTAATTCATCCACTTCCTCTTTACATATGTTACATTTTTGCAGGTCCAAGCAGTTTTTGTCCTTTTGGATGCAGTGCAGCATTTTCTTTTGCTTTAATCGATCTCATTAGACGCCTTCTGGGCTAAAAGAAAATATATACAAACAAGCCAAATCACCCATGTGCAAACACAGAGTTAAGCAACTTCTCCATCATATATGCATTTGTGTCAACCTAAAACACACAGGCAGATATTTCTGTCTTTAAAATAAGTACATTCAAATACGTATTAATACTCATCTCCAAGTTTTCCCAAGCTACAGAGTGTGCATAGACGATTAACATAATTATCTAAACTACACAAGTCATTTTCCAGTTGGAACTATTACTTGAATATTCTATTACTTACAGTGGCTTGCAAAAGTATTCGGCCCCCTTGAACTTTTCCACATTTTGTCACATTACAGCCACAACATGAATCAATGTTATTGGAATTCCACGTGAAAGACCAATACAAAGTGGTGTACACGTGAGAAGTGGAACGGAAATCATACATGATTCCAAACATTTTTTACAAATAAATAACTGAAAAGTGGGGTGTGCGTAATTATTCAGCCCCCTTTGGTCTGAGTGCAGTCAGTTGCCCATAGACATTGCCTGATGAGTGCTAATGACTAAATAGAGTGCACCTGTGTGTAATCTAATGTCAGTACAAATACAGCTGCTCTGTGACGGCCTCAGAGGTTGTCTAAGAGAATATTGGGAGCAACAACACCATGAAGTCCAAAGAACACACCAGACAGGTCAGGGATAAAGTTATTGAGAAATTGAAAGCAGGCTTAGGCTACAAAAAGATTTCCCAAGCCTTGAACATCCCACGGAG
>VOQK01016852.1:15403-33729 GCA_015052645.1 Benitochromis conjunctus
AAATCTAAAAGAAAAAAAAAAAAAAAAAAAAAAAACTATGTAGACTTTGAAGAGCTGACAAAACATTTAACAGTTTGTTAAATCGCACCTTGTTAAAGTGCCCCCCGAGACCAAGACATTCCTCTGAAATTGGGAAACTTATTTGCAGTTATTGTATAGTCTTCCGAGCGCTGCTGCAGCCGCACCGCTGGACATATAGCTGCACAGTGATTACTCACATCATTAACCACAAAATAAGTTTTCATATCTTTTAATTATTAAGGCAATTAAGTCACTGGGATCCATCGCCATGCAGTTGTCTGTGTGATGGTTGCCATGGTGCAGCTAAGTCTTTGTTTCTTTCTTTTTTTTTTTCCACCACCAGTCATCAGTTTGAGAAAGCCTGCTCTGGTTTAACTGTAAGTTTATGTTTATGCCAACATATCTAACACTTAGTATGGTTTTATGAGGCTCACTCACCAGAGCTGAGTCTCTTTCATTCATTTTTGTGCCTGCTTAGTTGTGAGGCTGTTTGTTTGTTTGATAGGGTCATTTCTAACACTTTCTCTGTCCCAGCACATCTTTGCAATGCGTGCCATTTTTCAGACTTGAGTTAAAATCTAAACTCGCAGAGAAAACAAGCGAAAGATGCACCAGTTGTGAATAAAACCACAACTTGGACCTCTGCGGCGTTTATAAGAGTCCAAGAATTATGTCATACTCCCTTTGGTGCACTGCATGAAGCAATCCTTTCACTAGTCTTGTCTGTGTGGCATGTGTATGCTGTTGATGATGCTAGTGTGCAGATTCCTGAAAGAAATAGAGAAAAACACATGATATGTTTCATGCAATCTAACCATAAAGTTTCTCACTGCCTTGCACGTTCTGAAAATTACCCGACTGTGCCATCATCACTCAAACAAGCTGAGTGTAAATCAGCGTCTGAGGGCATTCTGCCAGAAAGCTGTCACCTCCAAAGTTCATTTCAACATTTACGACCAGTCTCTGTCATTAAAAGAAAGAAAAGGAAAAGAAAAATTGTATCAATGCAAAAGCAGAAATGTTTTCTGAACACCCCCAGATTTAAAAATTCCCAATGACACCTGTCCGTCCTTTTTATCATTTGAAAACATATGTGAGGAAAACTTTTTACCTTAGTTTGTAGTACTGTTGTTGCTCCTTGCACCCTTGCTACTGTAACATGATACACATCTGTTTTTAATGATGCAATCACTAGCACTGCCAGTGCAATGTCAGACGGTGTCATCTTCAAAGATATTAGGTGTGTGTGTGTGTTTTTATCCTGAATATCTTACACAAACAGCTGAACCAACCCATGCTGCTCTTGTTGTGGGAAAGAGATGATCCCCTTTGTCACGGACCCTCAGAACCTTGAACTGAAGGGTTCACCGTGAAAACAAAAAGTAGCTTGTGGGCTTTCCGAATGCGATGTTTGTTATTGTCAGGAAGTGCCTGTGATGGTTTTTCACGGGCTTTTTAAGACTACATGCCCAACGACTGAAGTATCAAAGACTAATGCAGGGTACAGAAATGTGGCACTTAGTCTGGCAAACATTCAGAGCATTGTAGTTTGCTTTGAGTTAAGCCTGTCATCCTCATGTCCAGTCAATCTGCATTTCTGTCTGTGGTTTCCATTATGGCTCCATCGAGCCCCAAGCAGGCTGGCGTGTTCTTGAAACCACAGACGTTTTCTGCGAGTAACTAGACTCATGACATGGAAGCTCATTTTACGCAGTCTGTCACTATAGCTGTTCCTCTTGGTTTGTTAGTGTTACATAGGGTTTTTGGTTGTCTAAATGAAGTAGTAACCTGCTTTGTTTTGGGCGTAATTTGCTAAACTTTTGTTTAAATGGAGGGAGATTTTTAACCAATAATGTATTTCCAGTTATATCAAGGCAGCAGTTTATTTGCTCACAAGAAGCTATCTCTGATGTCGTCTGTGATTAAGACATTTGCTTGAGGCCAGTGTTTGACAGTTGCTCAGTTAGTGGCAATTCAGAGGCATTCTTTATTCAAAACATGTGTATAAATTCAAACTCAGATGAAATGATATGACTTGGCAGGATGATCTGTGGTAAATCCACCGTCTTAATTCTCCTGTTTTTTAAGTGTCTTTTACTTTGCATTGTTAAAAATTATATTTACATTTTCATGAGAGGGTTGGCATTCTTCTATGTAATGTTGGTTATGGCTCATGGAGGGAGGCAGCAGTAGTGTTTGTTTAGATACTGTTTGTTGTAGTACTTGCCAAACCAAAGGCCTACTTGTCTTCATAGCAGCAGAGAAAGACAAATAGACCTCATACTTCACCCAAAACTGTAAAGCCAGATATAAATAAGCCCAAGTATTTTCAGCTATTAGACGTTAATATCCAATACATTTTGCCAAACACGATTTAGACTACAGTGGAGGGGGAAAAGTGCTGCCCTGATGTTCCCAGCATTCAAGGCTGCCAGGGATTTTGATGCTGATTTCAGTCATGCTAGCAAAGTGTTCACAATGATATCTAGTGTATTCCAACAGAGATTTTCATTCTCTATGTAAATCCCACGAACCATGGATTCGGTCGTTTGACTTGGTTTAAAGGATACAAAAGAAACTGGGTCAATGCTACAGTTTCAGCTAACACTGAGGTGTGCATGATAAATTACACACACATGCCAGTTTTAGCGAAAAAAAAAGAAAAGTGAATCTCGTGCAAAGTAAATATTTTAGTGTCTTTGTTCAGAGAACATGGGATTAATCCACCAGCAGTTACGTCATCTTTGCAAAAGCCATTAACGGTATTTAACTACCAGAAGAAGGGAGTCACGTTCTAGGACAATTATGCAAGAAAAATGCTTGAATCCAAACCACAATCGGATTGGCTTACTTAATGCAACAGCTTTTAACCATCAGCAGCCTCTTTGAAGAGTTTTCTTTCCCAAAGCTTGACACATGTGACTTCTCACTGGCTATTTACGAACAGGTATGAAACTCAGTGATACCTGCGTGGGTGGGCAACAGTAATTATATATTTGGCTAACAACTTAGTTTTAGTCTGCATAAATTTCTCTTTAATCTCACACTGAATCTTTTGAAACTATATGCCCTGCTTTACCTGGTATTGTGCAATTAGCTTACCCAACTGTGTGTATGTTATATCCATTAGGCTGCGCTGCTCTGCAGAGGTCCTCCACTGTAGCTCAACCAGAAACTGCATTATTTCAGTTGTGGTATTTGGTCAGGGAGTCTGGCCTTGAAAAGCTATCCTTTGTGCACTGGAGGGAGCTTTGTAAAAGTTCATCCCCAGTGTTTTAGTAAAGTAAATCAGTACTGAGGCTTTAAAGTTCAAGTGCTGTCAAGATTTTCAGCCTGTCATGGATGTGCTTATGTTTTTTGCCAAGAACAGCACTCACAAAACAACCCAAACTGTACTATGTAATGGTGAATTTGTAGTGCTCGCCTTTTATGGTTTTGTCATTTGCAATTATTATGGTCTCTGTGAAAGCAATAAGAATTAGAGATTAATGGAGCAAATTGGCTCAGAATTCCTTTTTATGCCTAAACCGTTGAATCATCTTGGACCGGTAACACAGCAGATGCAAACAGCACACATTCTCATGCCATATTTCAAAACAAGTTGTGATACAAGGTTTCTCGCTACTCACACTAAATTCAAAGCAATTTATGACGTTAAAAGTTAGCATCTTCAGTGTTGTGGGCTCTGAATCACGGCAGACTGAAATTAGCCCTGGAATCTTGTGTGCTCATGGCCAACTTCCAGCAGACCTCAATTACAATGCTCCAGAGCCAGAAAAAGGGAAAGAGGTAGACTGCATGGAGCCCTTCAATTCTGCAGTACTGCTCTGTCACTCAAATACACTGTTACCACTGTGGCTAAGACAGATCGCCACACAGCGTTCAGGGAGGCATTTAGTCCACACACACACGCACAGACACATGCTCACACACAGATGTGCGGATGTCTTTTGAATGTGTCCTTGCAGGTATCAGTTAATCCACTGGGGGGAGCCTTAAAGAGCTTTTAACAGAGAGCCAGTCCTTCAAATATTGATGCACTTCTGTATATATTTTCTTTAAATTAAAGCAAAATGTACTTAACCAGGAAGTTAAAGTCATTATGAGTTAGACCTATTACACAGAACCACAGACAATTGGAAGCCTGTCTTTTTATGTAATGAAAACGACACAACAATTTTCTTTGAGCCAGACACTTGGTGGTTTTGGATTATTCTGCAGATGGTGACAGTCTTGTTGAAACATTTCCACATTGCTCCACAGTGTCTCTCAGTCTCAATTACATATCCTCTGCAGTGGTGTGGATCCTTTGCCAGAGTGTGCCTATTGTTTATGCAAGAAATCCTAATATCCTTGCTACTTTAAAATATCAGTGTTTCAGTATTTTTCCCCTTGATTTAACACTCACACTCTTACTTCTCATAAACTCAATATGTTTGCCTAAGGAGAGTTATTTGAAAGGGTTCTTGGGGGGATTGGTTTAAAATTCCTCATTCCACGAGAGATAAATGTGGTGGTAAATATTAAATCCAGGGACTGCACCTCCCAGACTTATACAAAGGAGCACAGCTATGGCAAACACACAGGGTAGCCTGGCAAAAACGATTCTCGCACCCTTTTAATTAAAGGTGCAGAGCAACAGCCAAAGACTCCCTGTCTGAAGTGGTATGCTGTGGCCTGTGGCTTTGATGTTTCTTTAGCAAAGGGGAGCTCTCTGGTATATAGGAGAAACAAGGTGTCGACTTATTAGGTGAACTAAGAAGTGAAGGAAAATGTTATGTGCTAGGCCAACTGCATATAGTGTGGGTAGGAACAAAGCCAGTAAAACATATGGGAAAGTGTTTAAGGCAAGTAGGCTACCTAGCTGTCTTAAACCACCTTACTATAATAATATTGCACCTTTTCTTAGTTTCTGCTGCTCTTTTTTTTATTTAATATTTTGATATTGCTCAGCCTTTCCTCTCTGTGTGTCTCTAGGTTTAAAACGAAGGGGCCAAAATGAAGACTGCTGCCAAGGGTTTTGGGAAGTCTGTAATGGATTCTTTGCATCGTGAGGGTTGGTGGAGCAGAAGGATAGTGCTAATGGTATATGTGGTCTTGGAGCTTATAGCAGTCCACTCACCTGTGGTCTTGGGAACCCTTGAGCTACAGCTAGATGAGGAGCAACCAGCGGGTACAATTGTAGGTGACATTAGTGCAGGACTTCCCCCTGGCGTAACAGCATCCTTGTACTTCATTTCAGACCATGAGGGCACAGGAGTAGGGAGTGATTTGGACATAGATGAAAGCACAGGCATTATTAAAACTGCCAAAGTTCTGGATAGAGAATTAAGGGATAGGTACAACTTCATTGCAGTCACCATGACAGGCGTGACGGTGGAGGTGACCATCAAGGTGAATGATATAAATGACCACGCTCCAAAGTTCCCCAGAAAGCAAGCCACTTTTAAAATTCCTGAACAGACAGCTATCGGCACTAGGTTTCCTCTCGAACCAGCTGTTGATAGTGATAAAGGCCAACTTACGACACAGGGTTACCTTATCAAGGATGGAAATGTTGGCCAGGCATTCACCTTGGAAACCAGGAGAGGAAGCAATGAAGTTCTCTATCTGGATTTGGTGGTCAATACCATTCTAGACAGAGAGAAAAGATCCACCTATACTTTATCTTTGGAGGCTTTTGATGGCGGGTCCCCCAAAAGGACCGATCAGATGACGTTAGATATCACTGTGCAAGATATTAATGACAACGCTCCTGTTTTTAACCAGAGCCGCTACCATGCTATAATATCTGAGAACCTTCAACCAGGAAGTAACATCCTACAGGTGTTTGCCACAGATGTTGATGAGGGCGATAATGGGATAGTGCTATATGAAATTAACAGGAGACAAAGTGACCCAGATCGCTACTTTGTCATAGATTCTCGCACTGGTGTCATCACCCTCAACAAACCACTGGACTTTGAGATGAGGAGAGTCCACGAGCTGGTGGTCCAGGCGCAAGACAACGCAACACACCCAGAAGTGACCAATGCCTTTGTCACCATTCATGTCAGAGACTACAACGACAACCAGCCCACAATGACCATCATCTTTCTCAGTGAGGACGGATCTCCCAGAATCTCAGAAGGGGCACAGCCAGGCCAGTACGTAGCCCGCATTTCAGTCACTGACCCAGACTACGGAGAGTACGCCAATGTCAATGTGTCACTAGAGGGAGGTGATGGAAAGTTTGCCCTGACCACTAAGGATAGCATAATCTATCTGATTTGTGTGGATCAGATTCTGGACCGCGAGGAAAGAGACACTTATGAGCTGAGGGTGATGGCGACAGACTCTGGCACGCCTCCACTCAGGGCTGAATCCTCCTTCACTATCCAAGTGATTGACATCAATGACAATCCTCCTCTATTTGACCAGCCAGTGTACAGGCAGGTCATTCCTGAAGTGGTGTTTCCAGGCAGCTTTGTGTTACAGGTAACAGCAAGAGATAAAGACCAGGGGCCAAATGGGGACATTAGCTACAGCATCCTACAAGATGGAAGTGCTTATTACAGCTGGTTCAGTATAGACTCTATTACTGGCATTATTACCACTCTCTCCCAGCTGGATTATGAAAAGAACCCTAGTCCCAGTATAACTGTGGTGGCCACAGATGGCGGAAAGCCATCGCTTTCCTCCACTGCAGTTGTAAACATCTTTCTTCAGGATATAAATGACAACGAGCCTGTTTTTGAGAGAAACTTCTACAACGTGTCCATCGAGGAGAACACAGCCCCAGGGACCTGCATTCTTGAGGTAGGATTTTTTAATGTTTTAATTCAGTAGAAGTTTATGAATTGATTGATTTGATCAACACTCCCACGCTTTAACACTTTGCTTATGTAAGAGTCTGCACTGGACTTGGGTGCAACTGTGGAGAGCGACAAATGGAAAGTTATTAGATAAATAAAATAGAAGTTTGTCAGAGTAACTCCTTTTTTCCTCACCGAGGGTTATTATTTAATGCTAAAGCTGTTTAAATTGGACAGCCTTAGTGAGGATTTACCTGCAAATTTAGGCCAACATGATCTGCTCCTTGGCTGTCCTCTCCTTCACCTCTCAAAAGGTTTCCAGGGTAACAGAGGCAGTGCAAAGTCCTCCGTCAGCCGAGGCACAAAGGAGTTTTTCACATATTCACAGACAGAGACAAATTCAGGGCTTTATCCAAAGAAATAGATGTCACTTCAGTCTCAAAAGGCACCTTAATTAGGGTTGTTGAGCGTGAGAAAAAAATGGCCATAAGCGACAGGATGAATTAAAGTTCAGACAAATTAGAGCACCCCATGTAAATGCAGTGTTTTTTTTCCTGGTAAAAAATTATTTCCACAAGTCATTTTTGGTTTTCTTGATAAAAAGACAGCAATTACAAAGAGAAAAGGAGGCACATCAGGTGTTAAAGTCATTCAAGCCATTTCTCATATCAGCAAGCTGGAGTTTCTTTTTACGAGTATAGAGGTTCTGTTCTGCAAGTGTGTGCAGCAGTACTGCGTGGATCAAGGAGTTGGAAATAGAGTGCAGCCCAGATGGACGGCCTAGCAGATGAGATCTTGGCCCAGGATTTTGCTATGGAAGAGGGAGGGGTGAAAGGAGACACAATGTCATACTGTGACACTTAAATGTAGTTAAGAAAAAAAAAGGAGCTACAAGGAGTTTTTGTGGGTAGTTTATATATCAAAAAGACCACAAGTGTAATGAAAAAGGGGAATGTTCTGAAATTGATTTTGGAAATTGGAAAGTTGACCAAAGAGTAATTAAAAAATGTATGTTTTGGACTGTGAAACTCTACGATCAGTGTTTCCAGTGTGAGCTGAAGTTCATGTTTGATTAAAAAAGCATAAGGAAAAAACGATTTCATGTTTTCTTTCAAACCGGCAATTTTCAGAGTTTTGTCTTTACTCTGCATTGGCTGCTTACTACCTGCCCTCAGACAGTTCCTACGAGTATGACATGCTTGATCTGTGGATCCTACTGAGTCCAAGTATGAAGTCGTTCTTCAAAGCCTCTGCTCTCTGGCCCCTCTTGGGCTTCACTGGTTGTTGCAGACGTGTGTTTGGCGGCCCATGTGAGAACAGACTGCTCTTACATAGGGTGCCAGTTCTACATCCAAACATCTCAGCAAGACATCTGATGACTGCCTTTTTCTCTTTGTAGATGAAATTCTCAGTGTACCCATCTTTCACAGACAAAGCCACCCCCCCCCCAAAAAAACTTATAGTATCGACATTGTGATCATTATTTAGACGTTACCTTTTCTCTTTCCTCTTCCCATCTATGGGTCACCAGTACAGTGTTTCAGGGTTGTTCTCAGGTGGTGTGATTATTTTTTGTCAATTTCACTATACATCAATTTCTTTTACAGACGACTTTATAATTAGATGTGTGTGTGTGTGTTGGGGAGGGGGATAAATAAAAATAGGGGCTTAATCCTATTAACAGCCATCACTCTTGTAATTCAATATATGAGATCTGCTGCAAAGAAAATAGGTCACCCTGGAGAGGGGAAATCAAATTCGACATGAAAAACAGCACTTGAAAAACTGTGAGCCGCATTGTGGAATGTGTTTCATGAGGCATTACTAATTCCATTCTCCTTTATTAGTTTTCCAACTGTGTCCAATTTACAAGTTTTCTGGCTGGTGTTGAGGTTCAATATAACTCTACAACACATCCGAATCCATAAAGGAACCACAATACCAACCCAACTTTCTATAGTCCATACGTCATTTTATAAATTATGTTCTCTTGCCTCATATTATTTCTCCGTTCCGGATTGCAAGCATGAATTCGCTGAAGAGGAACCGCTACATTGCATTGTGCGAGTGTATTTTTTTTTTAATGCAAATGTGCGAGGTCCCTGTTGAATAATAAGAAAGTAATAAGAGGAAAAAAGCTATTACTTCGGCGTGATTTTATCACGTCTGTTAATCAGAGGCTTTTGATTTCCAACATGGGGGAAGAAGAGTAATATAAGTTGTTGTTAAAGATAATGAGGCGCATGGCTGTCTTGGCGTTTACATATGTAATAAGTAATGAAAGTTTTCAGTTGATTATGTCACAATCCTGCACTGGGGAATAATTTACGCCTTATTGCGGCTTTTGGCTCATTTGGAGGGTCTCTGCTAAGAATTGCCCCTCTGTCTGTTTTCGGGTTGTTCTGGCTCCAGCAGAAAGGCGAGAACGGGACTCCGAGCAGCTGAGGGGGAAATGAACCCTGACAAGCGCTTGCATGAGTAGCGGAGGTGACATAAGCAGGGGGGCTTCCTTCTCTGTCTGCTGGTCCGGCAGATGCTTACTTCTTATCTGATCTCACTTCATTTCTCATTAGCTAGGTGTGAAGATAGGCCAGAACTAATTTTTAAAGCCAACTCCTTCACGTTCATGACTGAATGGACCGCTTTTATTGCTGCAAACTCCTTAGCAACATGAGACGAACACTGTTTTCCGTGATAGAAGGACCATTTCTTTCTGGAAGCTGTATTCAAACATTTGCATTTATCTGCTCTTTTGGTGCGTTCCATTTCAATGACTTTATGTCCTTTCTCAAAATCTGTTTCCTTGAAAAAAGATTAATATATGAGTGCTATACTTTGGCTATGATTTCTTGTGGGCAGACCTACTATGAGCCATTTTATTTAAAGTTTAGATACCACACAAAGCAGCATTCAAACATATCTATTATTTCACATTGAATACTTTAAAGAAAACCTAGTTGAAAGGGGTACCTCAGTGAAGTGGCACTATGAATCAGTACTCCATTCCTGGCAACATAAAAGAAACCACTCTATGAGGGAAAAATACCCATAATTCCCCACGAGAAAACCTATGAATGATCGTGCTTCTTTCTAGTGTTTCTCTCACACTCACAGTTTCGGCAGTTTTCTTTCTACTACAGTGACCACCTACTTCTAATGACTAAGCAGGTTCTAATAACAGTGATACAAATCTGGCAAACCATAATGTCCTCACTTCTTTATTAGCTGTTAAATAAATGCTTTGTTGTGTAGTGACGAATCAGGTATTCAGTGTTAAACTGTGGATGGTGCTTTTGGTTTAGGTTCCTCTCTGGAAAGCCTGCATTGATGAGTTGGACCTTGCTTTTTACAGTCTTTTCATGTATAGCATACTTTTTACTTCATATTAAAAATTGAATGAAAATTTATTACCTGACAGTAAATTTATGAAGTTGACCGATGCAAGTGGCATGTGAACCTTATAGCTGAAATTAATGTGCTTTAGTTTTTATAAATAACAAACTCAGTTTTTCAGTGTTTCCAATTCGCAGCTCTCTCCTCCGCCTCCGTAAAAAGTTTCTCCTCTCACTGTTTCAGCAGCCACCGCTGAACGGCGGCCACATTTTCAACCCATAAAAAGTCAAAGCATAAACATGGCTCATTTTGAATTTCATCCAAAGTGAACTTGTACAAAATGAAAATGCGAAATGTAATGATTTGGTGACTGAATGTCACACCTGCTCAATCACACTTTTTACATAAAAACTACCCTGTCATCTAAAGCTCTTCCAAAAGCATTCAAATGACACTGCAGCATTTTGAAAATAAGTGAAGTAAACTATGAAAATGAGGGAAACTGCCAGTTTCAGATGGGTATTTTGGTATACAAACCGTGTAATCAGTTTTTACCAGACATTTTCTTGGAGATGGTTTTTGTCAAGCGAAATACTCGCTTGTCTGTTTTAATACCAGACTGGCTTTTTCTTCCTCTGAGACTGGTTTAGCTTGAGGCAAGCTGACTCTGTTTTTGGTCTCCCTTTTCTGTTTCTTTTTCCTCCTGCTAACTACCAAGCTTCATTGTGGCTCTGCGGTATAACAGTATTTTCAGGGAATGGTAAAATTGCAGGAAACTGGATGTGCTACTTAATGTGTTCGTGAATGTAATACTTCCTCGAACACTTACTCCTGGGCCTAGCAGGGGCAATGAAGCGAACATAAACACTGATGTACATCTGGATAGAGTGTGGGTGTTCAGGTCAAAGTTGCTCCGCTCGAGACAGCTGAACGCATTTTATTGTGCTTAGCCGTCCATCATCAAATCTGCCGCCTCTTTCCGTCCAACAGCACAGGAAGAGAAGGAGGAGAAGGTTGTGGTGAAAATTTAATGTTATATGGTTGAATACAGAAGCTGGGAGGAAATACTGTTCATTAGTGTAAAACCAAAGTTGTGGGTGTGCGCACATCGAACTGTGAAACAACATGAAAGGAACACTGCATTTATGGATTAAAGTGCAACTCCTGCATTTAACTATACTGTAGGGCTGCAAAGATTTCATTTATAATTTATTCTAACTATTAATAAATATTTGGAGAGATTTTCATTTTAAATGCAGGAAAATATGCCCATCATAATAGATCATGGTTCCCCAAATGTCTAATGTCCAAACAAACGGGCAGCAGCCAGTGATATTTTGCAAAACACAGTCCAAATTTGTTGCTGGTTGCTGTCCATTATGTGAGTGCTGAGTGGTAAGAGTATGCAATGTTTACAAGACCTCAGTGCTGTGATGCAACCACATGGAGTGCTGGCTGTAAAGCAGAAGTTGTGAGGTATGAAAGTTCACTGGAGGGGTTTCCTGCCCACATCTGGCAAGGAAGGAAGATGGGTTTATATATCCCCCTTGTGGGACACAAAATTTCATTAGTACAGTCTGTCACCCAGACTGTCTGCTGCAGGTGAGACAGACCTCTCAGCACTGCTTCCAAGTTTCTGTGAAAGACTGTGTGAGCACAGTGAAAGTAGAGAGAGCGAGAGACGCAACGAAAACAGCTGAGTGTCTCCAGAGGGACACTCGGCCTCTGGCAGCTGTAACAAAGCTCATACTCAGCAGCTGGATTCAGCTGTTGATCCCTTTTCTAACATCTATCCTCTGACTCTGAGGATCACTCTTCCTGTCTGAGTCTCTGTGTTTGTCTCTGTCCTTGTTCTTTCTGCCATGATCAGACTTCTTATCTCTTCCTTTCTCCCTTTCCCACACTTATGTGTCCCTTTTGTGATCCAATTACACCTCTTCCCTTCCCCTTGTTTCCCTGTGGAGTGGTGACATGTGGATCAGAGCAGGCGAGAGCAGCACATCTGCTTGCCTGGGGATGCTTGAGCACCCCTGGAGTGTCACAAACAGGCAGCTTCGTGGGTCTCAGTCTGAGCAGACCCAGGCTTATCTAGTTGGATTGTCCAAGAAAGAATGGTTGTAAATTATCAACAGAGTGAAGTCAGACTGCAGGTGTGTGTCCGGCAAGGGTGTCTACACGGCCACGTTGTCACAGTGTTGTATTCAGGCACAAGAGGAAGACTTTTGTTTAACCTTTGTAAATAGAGACAATTATTCACTTTGCCATTCGTCTCTTTTGAGACGAACGAGTGGGAAGGGGGGTAGACCTCGAGGCTGACTGTGCTAACGGCTGCCAGGCCTTCTGTTCTCACAGTCCGTGGTCCCCCTGCACATGTGCAAGGCAGTTGGCATCGCTAAACAAGCTGGGCATCAGGAAGCATCATCTGCTTGCGATATTCACACTGTTCCAAAGCAAATCTGTGCTAAATCATCCATCCAGTCCCCTGCTGTCCATCAAAAGCCACCAGACCGGAAAGTAGACATTGAGTGACAGTTTGCCAGGTAACAAAAATCAGTAATCAGAAGACTAGATTCTATACAAACAGCCACAAATCAATTTTGGCAGGATGATGAGGGTCATGTATTGTAATGGAAGAAAGCAGCTGCCAACATGTTGAATTTTTCATTCACGACATGCATGCGTATACTATATATACACAGCCCTAAAATATCTTAACCACTGAGCAAATGTCTCCAAATCCAGAAGTTAACTGTTACAAAGAATGCATCGCTTTTGTCTGCCAGCAACCTCAGCCCCCTTTTTTTGCTCCAGCCTTTCTGCTGCACCGACTGCCAGTTGAAATAACGATTGAGAAGAATGTTACTGAGCCCAAAGAGTCATGGAAGGAGTGGCGCATTCAGTGCAGGGAGTATGCCTGCTCTTAGTCCGATCAGTTTTGCTTTACAACCATGTCTGATTGGGGCTGGAAAAATGTATGAACACGGAGATTAGGCAATGCCTAAGTTGCCCAAGTGAGAAATAGTGGATGTAGGATAGCGTTTCGGGAATGAGGCGGCAAAAAATAGGTAACCGTTCAAGCTTTTCATCTTTGTGGAAGCCGTGTTGACGCTGTTAGCACTGTCAGAAAAGAATGTTTTTCAGATTATGATCGCTCGGGACATTATGGAAACTGACTGAATACACATTTAGCACAGTTTATTTTATTTTTGCCAGCTAAGAAGTAATTGTTTAGTTTAATAAAGTAATATAGTAATATATTGTTAATAATATCACTAGACCCCCTTACATATTCATATAATGCCCAGTAATAATAGATGAGTAGAGCAGAAACAGAAAACTTATCAGGATCAAAGAATTTGTTATTTCTTGTACTCAGCCAAGTTCCACCGAGCAAGTCCTTCTTTTTTTTTTTTTTTTAAGCCTTGTAATACAGAGCACGAGAGAAAGAGAATGACAAACCACACAGAAAAGGAGGTTTGTGTGGAGAGACGCTCCACTTTTACATTGTGGTTTACCCACATTGTCTGTCTTGGCTTCAGACAGAAAGGCACCCTGGCCTGCTAAAACCAGACTCCCAATCTGTGTGTACTGATGCTGCATGGTGGTCCAACCTCACAATGCTGTTTGCATATCTTGATGCCTTGACCACATCTATCAGAAATGCCACTTGTGTTATAAGGGAGGACATCTGTTATACCACTTCTATTGTATAGAAATGCGTCCACCCTGTAGATTAGTTGTAATGAGACAACTGCTGAGCTTAACATAGATTTCCTGAGTGCTAGGTGATTTAAAGATTTAGTGGGGGAGCTAATTACCGCGAGGTTGCGAACCTCCTTACGAAGGCTAATTTGATTCTGGTGCTGCAGAATTTATGTTGTGAGTTGGGTGCTGCTTCTTTTAGCTGCTGTGTTGAAAGGCCAGATCTTTGTTTTGATTGTTGTGTATAGCCTGGTGCTGCGGGGAGCCTGCATGGAGCAAAGGGAGCAGTGGGACCGTCTGCTGTAATTAGGCAGAGCTGGTTGCAGGATTCAAGATGTGTGATGTGGTATCATAGCAGACGAACAAAAAGCCAGGAAAGGGGTGTGTGTGTGTGTCTATGTGCATGTCTTGGTGTAGACAAGGTTTGACGGTGGAAGAAATTCTCTAATCAGTGGCCTGGGTTCCTCCCAGGCTGCATCACAAATGGATCTTATGGGATCCAAAACATCAACATGGGCGAAAGAAACTGATGGAGCAGACATGAATTTGGCAATCCACGGTGAAACTAGAACAATGCACATCAACACTGAGCACCACCCTTCTATTCCAGTGTTGGCTGAATGCTGGACATGCAGCCAGTCAGATCCAACTGGGGCAAAACCATGCTGAGTTTCAGCACCGTGGAATGTGAAGTGAAAAGTACCTTACATTTTTGTGTTTAAATGAGAATGGCTTAAGCACACTATACAGAGTCAGTCTTTCAACCTTGCTGGAAAAGCTGATCACCCTCAGAGGATGTCTTAAAAAAAAATACTCCATGGTTAAGTGCCCAGAAAAAGTGTGTATTGTCTGCAGCCTCACTGCGTCTGAAAAGTCAGCTCAGGACTGAAATAAATACAGATGGTGGAATAGCAGCATAATGGAGAAACAAGTTGTTGATAATTTCAGCAAGTCAATGCATCACTGCCAGGGCTAAAGGCATCCAGACATCTGGTTTAAGAAGCTGCGTCCAGTCAAACCTGGCTATGTCTTTATAGAAGATTGATGGAACTGATACACGATATGCTTCATCAGATTTTAGTTGCAACAAAAACCTCTAATCTCACTCTGACATTTCTTTCATGAGCCCACAGTTTTCTGTAACATCTCTAAACACTTGTTTCTTCGGACACACATCCTTTTTCAAATCCGTTCCCCCTAGTGCAACTTTGATAAGAACAAAACACCTTTTTAACGTGATGGTTGTAGAGTGGCTTGAGTGCATCCTCACTTTCATGTGGCAGGCAGTGATACTTGCATGCAATCTCACTAAAAAGGACTCTGGGGTGTGCAGATGTGAACAATCTTTTTTGCAAACCGATGCAGATCTTTGGTTTGATGCCCGGAGTGAACTACAGTATCACCTGCTGCCAATTTTTACCATCAACAACTTATTGCTTACAGGCCCTGATTAGCCCAGACGGTGGATATCGTGATTAATGTAGCAATTTGCCATTTGTATGTGAAGTCATGCCATGCTGGGATAACACTATTCATCTAAAGATCTGCTCTGGACCGGGTAGTTTATTTCTTCATATGTCCCATTAATCGTTTTCCTGTACAACCAAAACGTTCTCCTGCTGGTCATTGCTTGCGGGTGTTTAGTTAATTGAGGAAGGAGGAGTGAATTACTCGAGTCACATTTTTGCTGACATTTTCTCAGTTCATCAGGAACACAGCTGTCACACTTTCAGTTACTACCCTGCAGCGCTAAAGTTGTGATCATCCGATTCTCTTGACAGCTCAGCCAACACTCAGAATGCAGGACACATGCAGTTTCATCATTACTGTTATAACAAAAGCTTTGATTAAAAATAAATATTGTTTTCAACCTGGGGGAAAGCCACTGAGTGATGTTTAAAGATGACATCTCAAAAGTCTCCTGGGGCATATCCAGATAGATTTGTGGTCTCCAAAGTAAACAGAATGTTTGATAAGCCTGTGACGATATAGGGTTCCTTACTTATTGTACTGAAGCATATGCAGTACCCTCATGCAGAAATGCATCTTTCTTTGCTCCTGTGTTTTACTGTAATATAAAAACTCTTGCTTAATGTAGGTAATGCATACATAATGTCAGCGCAAACAAGTGCGAGGATCCTGTAATGTTCACAGACGTTCAGGCTGCTGTATTGGAAATGTCCCTCATCAGTCTGCCTGAGAGAAATTAAAATATTACAGGAAGACTGAGTTTAAACATTGTAACTCAACCCACGTGCAAGCTCCCTTCATTTCATTTATGCTGCTATGTGTGATTTAAGTGTTTGAGGCTGCGATGCAGACATTTAATGCACTGTCATAATGCTTTGGCAGAGACATTTTTGTGAGCAATTATGTACTGAGTGTATCCATGACTGTGCATGGGAAAAAGAGAAAATAATCAGGCGTCCTTTCTGCCTTTAAATCTCAGCCAGCTTCAGTCAGTGCTCTTCCCCTGTCACCATTCCCGTCGTCACTGCTACTGCTCCATTTTTTATTTATGGGCTTCCCTTTCGCTTTTTTACCTCGAGCATACTAATTCTGCAGTGTAATAAGCTTAGTGGTTTCTTTGCAGTTTTCATCTTTCACAGATTGTCTCCTGCAATATAAAAAGAACTGCATGGAAATCTGCTCATGTACATCATTTGTCGCGTCACCTTTACTATATTTTCCAGTAGTGTAGCCAGTTAAGCTTTTCTTAACTTGTTTTTCTGTAGTCTTCTCACGTTTCACCATTTCTAGATTTTCCGATAAAGCTTTTTGCTGTGTTGTTTTATTCTGATTGTGCATTTCTAAAAGGCGGGTTTTTCATTTTTTGGGGGAAACTGCTCTGAGACTCTCCCCCTCCTGCCGTTCTGTAAATGACTTGTAAACAGGCTGTTTACGTGTGAAGTCACCCTATGCCCCGCTTCCGTTCTTTATTCATCACACTGACACACATACACAGAGAAGTATGGTGAATGTTTTTCCTAAAATGCTTGGGGGAAGGGCGCCACTTCTGTTGTGGGACTGGGCCAAACTCTGACACAGGCTACAAAAAGTTATTTTTGAAGGAGCCATACCAGACATAAAATAAAAAAATATATATATACTTTTTAGTCAAACAGCTTTAAAATTGAGTTTGTGATTAACTATACATGATTTCAAGCTTTAAAATAATACAATATTTTAATAATGATATCTCAAGCTGCCCATTTAGGCTTTCTCTTTTGAAATATATTTAATGATCTGTGGCTATTAATTATGTATAAAGTTGGGCTTTTTGATGCTGCATAAAAAAAAAAACTGAGCAAAAAATAGAACTAACTGGGGAAAATGAAACAAATGGGAAACTCGGAAGGAGCAAAGAGTGAGAAAGAAAGCAGACGCTGAGAGGGAAAAAGAGCCGATTTACCTCATGCAGAGTGCGTGCAAAAGTGGCGTGTATATGAAGCTCAAGTGGTGGTTTGTTACCATGGCAATATTGGGAAACAAGGGTGGGTGGAGAGTAGCGTAAACAAGAAACCCCATCGATTTCATGGGCAAATCATCATCCCAAAGTTCCTGTTTTTCCGCTGTAACTGCAGCGGTGTATTTACGTGCGACGGCAATCCTGAAATTATTTGTGGAGAGGTGAACTCACGAAACCTTGAAAGCTCAGCTACTCTGCAGCTTGTGAAAACATAGTTTTTTTTTTAAGGTAGTGGCCTCTGTTTAGAATTAAGCTGTCCTTTTTTTTTTTCCAGAGTTCATCACTGTTTCTCTTTGGGCTGTCTTGCTGTCTCAGCTATCTCACAACATTATCAACATATCCTAGAGGTCTGGGGAACATGTAGCAGAGTCTAAGGATGTTTGTTTGGAGATAGAGAACATCACGATCCCTTGGCTAGAGAAGGTACATTTATCCTGATGTATAAACACATAGTATAAACTGAGCTATCAGATGAATCTATATTGTATATCAACTGAGGTTTTCATTTGGAGGGGAAATCATGGGGGTAGCAGAGGACTGAATATGTTTATTCAACATGTTTCACCCACCACAACCTCCCCATCCTCACATGTTGTCAGTGGCTGGGCCTCTGCATCTGTCATGAAGGACACACATGGGGAAGAGTTCACAGGGCCCCCGTTCTTCCAAACCTCGTTTCTGCTCAGACGACTTTGTCCCTGTTTTTCGTCTCACGACAGGGACTTTCCTTTACCGTCTCCCTCCCAGCGCTCCTGCATTCTGATAACAAGGGGGACCTCAATGAAGTGCCAGTGCGATTAGATTCAATTTGTCCTTCTTTTTTCTTCTTCTATCAGCCTAAAAAACACTTCCCTCCAGAAACAGGTTCATCCCACATCTACGACCTCGTTGCTGCCAGAAGCGGAAAGTCTGTTGGTAATATTCTGCCATTATCTCGCACTGTTCAGAACTGTGATGAAGCAGTCACAAATCTCTTATCTCAGATGGGACAAAGCCTACATGGGGAC
>VOQK01016852.1:39405-50092 GCA_015052645.1 Benitochromis conjunctus
ACACAGACTTCTCCTCTGAGATCATTGCATTTGCAGGTTTAAGTTTTATTCTAAGCATAAGCTCACAAGAATAAGTAATGTTGCTGAGTACCAAAGCCTCACAAGTTTCATCCAGCTGCAAAATTTCCTGTTCCTTAGCTAAAAAAACCAACACCCCCCAAAGAAAGGGGGGAAAAAAAACTGTTTGCAAAACTTAAAATTAATCTTTCCATTGTCTATGAAAACGGTTAACCTCAAATACCTCGAATACCACAAAATATGTTGCTTTAGGCAAATAGGAGACTGCTGGAAATTCTCGTTATCAGACGATGTGGAGCCAACTTTAATATCTGTCGCCGATGTCACACTGGTGTTCTTTATTTAGTGTGGTCCTCGAAAACACTCCTGGGAGTGAATGGAGTTATAGTTTTATTCAAAACTGCCCAATTTGCACTCTGAGACCTCTTCATCTGGTAGCAATCTCCCCGTGAGCAGTTTGAGCCACCAAAAGCCCAATCCATCAGCCACTGTCATCTGCTGCAATGAAATGTGAAAGGGAGTGTAAACGCACAGAGGCTTAATGTTCTTTTAAAATGGAAAATACCTGTTTAAACTTCATTTGTGCATAATTGCTTTTGCGAGTAGAGGAAAATACGAAAATCAATTCAAAATTTCCCTTATTTGTTTTAAGATGGACACCAAGCATTAAATGAAACACATTTTCTCTTTTTAAACCTGTTGCCTGCTCATTACTGTTAGAATAACAGTGGGATTACTGCTAAATGTGCTTATTTCACTCATATACAACAGACAGGCTTTAATTGGTCCCTCTTTCATGTTTCATGAGACTGTCACCACACGGTGTTTGGGTTTGATGTGGAAAATGAGCACCAGATTGCATAAACTCCAATGCAAACAGGGAAAATGGGTGCTGAGCGCATGCAATGTAAGTGATTGTTGCCAGATTAGATGCACCATATGTATTCTTTCAAGAGAGCAGCCTGTATATCCTTTTTTATGAATTCGTGCTAAAGTCATCTTATAGTGGAGCCACATTTACCTACAGCCAACTTTTTCCATGCTTTTTAATTCAAATTGTCTTGTGCCTTTGGGAAGACGATAACAGCCCATCAGGTCATAGAAGGACAGCGCAGCCCTCAGCAATCTCCCACACATAAAACAACTCATATTTGCTAAACTTTAAAGAGTAAGACCTGGGATAAAAGGTAGCATTAACTGTCTGTCTAAAGAGATGAAAAACAGTCTAAGAGCATGTGGTCTTTTCGCTCCTGCCCCGAGGAGCAGGCATACGGTCAGTGCTGTAGCACGTACCCTCACGAAGGTCAGTGGAAGGCTGCGTCATGAGATTATTGGATGCAGGATGTCTGCCTTACTAGATTGAAAGAAAGGAAATGAGAGGTGTCTAAATAAAGCCATTTAAAATGAGTCAGACAAAAGTAAATGAGCGTCTTGCGCCATTCACTTGTGGCTAATGCTGAGATGAACTTACTTAAAGGAAAAGGATATTATGTGGCTACAGAGAAAGGAGGGGAGGGTGGGGAGTGAGAGGCAAAAGGAAAAGTAGAACAAGCAACTGACAATGAGAGAGCAAGTGAGAGAGACCTTCTTGCAAATGGCAGCTGTTGGAAACACAAGCCGACTCACCGTTTTTTCAACATTATTAAATATCTCCAGTAGAGGAACGAGGGCTGTGGAGTTGAAGTGGTCCTTTGATATACACAAGACTGAATCATAACAGAGTCGGTTGTAGTGCTGAGTCTGTTTACCTAGTAATATTATATTTCAGGTAATTTTATTAGACTGATGCATCCAAAAGATATTAAGAGCCAAAGATCAAGGTCAAAGAGTGGCTGTTGTCCTCCAGGTGCAGGTAACTCTACTCAGGCCTAATTAGATTTGTGAAAATTTATCGGTGGATGGATTTGATCTTTCACGTCACCAAGATGTCCTAGAGTTTTGAAATTATATCAGGAGTTTCTATATCACTATGATTGTGACCCATAGTCCCCTGTGGGCTATTTTAAGCACTGCCTGTGCAAAATTTGTAATTGTTTAAAAAAATAACTTTTCTCCTTACTGAACCAGAGGGATGTACTCCCGGGGAGGCTACATTGAGAGGTTGCATTCAAGTTTGTGCTTGAATATTCACGTTACGGTAGTAACGTAAAGATTTATCAGAGATGACTATTGTTTGCACTTATGTAGCAGCACAATAAAATCGTGCAGTACATCGTGCAGGTCTTTCACAGTTTCACCGTTGAGAACCTTCTCACTTTGACACAGAAAACTGTGAAAAGGCTCAGGAACAGCCCAGTGCTTTATGCAGATGAAACTGGCCGGCCCTTTTGGTCCTCTGTGTTTTCTCATTTACGTGAATGGTTTCACCAGGGTGGGTTGAGACCCAGCAAGTAGCCAGGAGTAAGCAGCTGCTTCTCATCTTTGTCTACATGCGCGTTTGTTATGGCTCCACTCTGATTGGGTATCGCATAACTCCCTTGTATCTCCTGAGCCCTTTGAGACTGTGTTATAGACTTTGGCTTTTTCATTAGGGCACCAGAGAGTTCTCTGAATTGAATCCTATAGCTCATAGTGGAGAATGTTATAACTACATAGCCACCATTTATTGTTTTGATAAGCTAAATAAACATTGACTAGAGATAGAAAAAGCACCATTAATAATGTAGTTGTTGAGTTGCTGTGTTTTATTGTAGTTAAAATATATTGGACTGCTTTTTTAAGTCGTATTTGTTAAAAACACTGAAATTCAACTTTCATGCAAGAGTTCAGCTGAAGCTCCAAAGTTTTCAAACTATGTTGTATAAATTCATCATTATTGGACAGCCGCTGTCTAGCCGTCATTCAGCATGAAATCTCCATCTCAGTCTATCGCTGCTTGCTAAGGGCCTTTTACCCTTTCCCTCTTGTCAGGGTCCAGTACCTCAGATATAAACCTGGTCTCAGGCCAGACTTAGACTTATATCTGTTTCTCTGTTTTGTAAGCTGGCCCCTCCACTTCCCGCATCCTGCACAGCAGTCCTTAGGTTGTTTGTGAAATGGAAGTAGCACAAGACTCCTCTGGGACATAACAGAGAAGCCAGAGTCTGTAGCCCCCTCACCTCTGTGTTCCTGCAGAGTCTCCTGTGGCTTGGTGAACAGTGGGCTTGCTCTACAGGTCTTTAGACTTGTTCTATGTGTGTTTGTCCGAGATGGAGCACAGTCTTTATGTTTGGGTGGGTTTTTGACTTATTTTTTTCTCTGCATTAGTCAGAGATGTCACACTGAGTTAGGCCAGCAGCCTAATGAGATCTGGCTAGACAGGAGAACAATATTTTTCTTTAGATTGCCCTAAAGTTCCAGTAGCTAAAATGAAGACATGCTGCCATCTGCTTCTTTCCTTTCCTCTTGCACCTCTGCATCGTAGTTTCATGCTCCATCTTTGCATCTCTGCCTTGTGCAATGTGACTAAAGGATTGTGCATTAATTTGGAAAATGTAGATACTTTTAATTTATCTCGAGCAGATCATTTCTGGGATAGGATTCATAATCGATTCAGCTGTGATTTATGCAGTTTCTCATCACACATCACATTGTTGCCAAGAAATTTAACCTGTGGTATGATTTCAATAACTGGTGTATGCATGAGGCTTCGTTGGCGTGTTTTTTTTGAGTAGCTGTCTCAGTCCAGAGTTGCACAATAACCAGGCGGGAGTATTAGTGATCATGCGTAGATGAGAGCAGCACACTTGGGTTGCCAGTTTTAGCACAAATTCCATCAACACTCTTATGCTGTCTGTCAGCTGCACTAATCTGAAGCTGACAGTTGTAAAAATAGGGCCGTTTGATGGCATATCACCCTTCACCCTTCACACAGTCCAGGGAAGCCTTTTGTTTTAATCCTGCAGTTGTTCCCTTGATTGAAAACAAATGTATCCTTCATCACTGCTGTCATAAAAATCAAAATTCCTGACAATAAAGGATCAATCTTCAGATATCTTTTTTCACGAATCTTAAATGAATTAGTTTGAATCGTTGCTACTTTTTCACAGGATGAACAAGTTATGAAACGTACATTATGAAATGAAGAGTCTGCAGCCAGCCCAGCGGCAGCTGTTTTTAACTGATGTTTTAAACACTAGGTTCTTTAGATTTCAAGGAGTTGAGGAAAGGTGCCAGTGAGACACACCGAATTAACTTTTGGCAGTGGACTAATATATGTTTAGGCATAATTTATCATTTGAAATTGAAGACATGAAATAGGCATTTGAGTGGCAACAGCGTACATTAGACACATTTTTCTGTTCTTGACTGGCCACAGATCATGAAGGTATGTAGGACCAAAGATTAGGGATCAGAGAATGGCCAACAGTAGCCTGAGCAATTCTCCAGGGCATTAGGCAACTATTGTATTAGACATACTCCACTCGAAGCTTTGGTCCAGGTTTCTCAATCAAAAGAGATTTTTCCAAATGGAACAAGAAGAAATGCAATATTGAGAGGGTCTCTCCTGAAGTCTTCTACCTCTGCTGTTCTCTCCACTTCAACTTTTATCTTTTTTGTCTGACTCTGCTGTGATCTGTTATATCCATTAGCCTGAGGAGGCCTGTGGCTCTTTGTCTGAAGGAATATGTCAAACTGTTAGCAGTGAATGGTCTATTGGCACATAACATCATGCCGAGAATTGAAGCATGGGTTTCAAAAAAGTGACCGCTTTAAGGCTGACAGACAAAGTTAATGCAGTCTGTCAGCCAAAAACCATGGAGACTGTTTTTCTCAGCTTTGACGTTCCAACAAACAGACTAAACTCATTAGTTTGTAATTCGCAGATTAAAGCCAGGCCCAATTTTTATTAAAAAAATGTTTTATCATAAGTGTTCAGAAGAAATACTGAAGAGACTTAATTAAGATGTAAAAGAAACAACTCACATCACTCACTCTTCAAGTCTCAGATATCAGTGTTGATATAGTTTCGTGCTTTAATGCATTCCAAAAAGTGTTGAAGCAAATTAGCGTCACTTAAAGTAGGTTGTATATTTTCAACTGGATGACCATTTTGGGATCCTTTATGGCATATACAAAGAGCATATGCTGTAAGCAGAGGAAGTTACTGTGCTGAAAGAGAAGATGCAATGAACTGACTGAGCCAAAGGGATGCCTTGATGTCCAAATGACTATACCAGATCAGTGGAGAGAGAGGTTAAAAAGGTGCAAAAAACTAATTTCGTGCAAAGACATGCATTTTAACGTAACACGATATTTGTGAATCCACTTACTTGCCGGCGTCAGTGTACACCAGCTACTTCAAATAAAATATAAATACATTAAAGGGGATTCTTAATCTAAAGTCAGTGCCATGAAGCTTTCAATAAATTCTTGACAGACTGCAATGAATTTAGGTGACTGTTAAGCCTCGTCTTTGTTGGTTTGTATG
Source organism: Benitochromis conjunctus (assembly GCA_015052645.1). Classification (NCBI taxonomy): domain Eukaryota; kingdom Metazoa; phylum Chordata; class Actinopteri; order Cichliformes; family Cichlidae; genus Benitochromis; species Benitochromis conjunctus. The sequence continues at coordinate 44,834 of VOQK01016852.1, forward strand.
GGTGGTTTGTTATTTCCGTTGCTTCCTCCGCTCTTTCCAGATCCCCGTTCTCTGTCCCGGCTCCGTTTGGCAGCACACATTGTTGTGTTGCTTGTGGTGTCAAGCAGCAGGTCCACCAAAGCCATCCAGAAGGCAGGCCCCAAAGCGTGAGAAAAGACTGCTGTGTGATTGGATTAACTTTTGAGCGCCACATTGCTTAATTAATGAAAATGACCCGAGAGCAGAGAGTGAAACCATTGTCTGCGCAGTGACAAAGTCCCTGCCCATCAACAGTATCCTTAACAGGATTTCACAAAGTATGCCAGGCGTTCTTAATTTGTTGGCTTAGACCACAGCAGAAGGGTCCTGGCAGCTGAAATGTCGTCTTCCCTTTGCAAAGCCAAAATTTCAAACCCTATCCATTAGGATCAGCAATGTGAATGACAAGTTGAACTTTAACTGGCTTTTGTTCATGGAAGTAGCAAATTTTGTAGTAGAAGAGGCTTTCCACTCGTCTTTCCCACTCCTCTTTGAGCTGCAAGAACACTGTCCAGTGATTTAACAGTTGTTTCCATTGAGCCAGCCAGCAACCTACACCTGCAGATTGTGTCACAGTTCAATGCATTTGTTGCACATGTGACCAGTAGCTATTTTTCACTTGATGATGTGCGAGTTCCTTCTTCTTTCCAACCCTTCTTTCTTTCCTCTTTAACTTTCCTTTAATTTTCTTTCAGTTTAGGATTTAAATGTAGGCTGGCATTGTGTGAGGGTGATGACCCTGCAGCGTCTTCTGAGAGTTTCCTCAGAACCGGTGTGACCAGATTACTTTACATTCCTCACTGCTGAATGGCTCTCTGGAAACGATTACCTGGTATTACCTCAAATCAAAGACTTCTTCCTATTATCTCAGCAGGATCAGTCAAAGACAGCCGTTCTGTGACTGCCAGCTAAGATGTTAAAATAACACCGCATACCTGTTCCCTTGACAACAAAAACATGCCGTTGTTGTCAACCAAAAAAGCAAAAAACAAGAAAACAAAGACAAAACTTACAAATGTTTAAAGCAAATACAACTAAATGTGTTGAACTATTTTGTAAAACCAGCATGCTATGCTATATGCTAATTATTCTTTTTTAGCTTACATATGACAGCTCTATGGATGCAGTCACTATATATGTTATTAAAGACAAAACACATTAATCCAGCCTGAGGACCAGAGATAATGCTAAACAAAGCAGCTGCTAAATAATCAAAGAGAAAGTGAATGTCCTCACAAAGATAGGCATGCAAACTTGCCTGTGTGCGGGTATCCCCTCCCCCCTCACAGGAAGCACAGCGCACATACACAGCAGCCAAATTAGAGGAAAAGTTGGAAACAGAAAATAACTTTTAGCCAAAATATGAGAACGAATAATGGATCCCTGGATTACTCTGATCCCTGGCAATACGTCAGCAATGTCTGAAATCCACTGGAGAAGCAGTTGTTGGGAAATCGAAGAACAGATACACACACTCACACCTACATACAGAGATTCCTTCGTTCATTAGTGAGATATATTATATATATATTGTTTAACACGACTCATGCAAAATAATCTGAAAAAGAATCTCAAATCGGTCATTTCTTTCACTTATGCCCCAACCCTACATTAATACCATACTCACACGTGCACAAACTCACTCTTTCACTGCAGCCTTATGTTTCAGTCACTTCTAACAGCTACCGACAGTAGGCAAATATCCCTCAATGCGTCCTCGTGGTGATGAAGATGTGTCAAACACAGTGGTATGCTTTGTTTCTGCAAGATGTAGAAGGCAGACATAGTCTTGTACGCCTAACAGGACAACTGGTAAATGAAAGGAAAGCTTATACCTCTCTAGTAAATGAAGTGCTCCCTGTATGCATGTGTGTGTTTTTCACCTCTCTACATCCAGTCACAAATGGTAATTATTTTGCTGTAGGACGAACATGCAACTTATTGCCTGCATGAGAAGGGTTGAGGCGACGTCTGTCTCAACCCTTCTCAATTGTAAATTGCACAAGTTTGGAGAATGAGACCACAGTGTTTTCAGAAATGGGGACAAGCAGTGGTTGTTTGTATGAGATGTATAAAGTATATCAGTTACTATATTGGTTTACGAGTATATACACATATCACTAGATTATGTATGTTTGAAGTTGTTCATGCGTGCTTTTTAATATAATCTAAAAACTGCCTTTTTCTTCTCAATGCCTTAGTAGACTTTTGTTATTCTTCCCCCCCCCCACCACAAGTACTCATGGTTTCAGGTTTCTCTTTGGCTTACAAAGACCTGGAAATCTCTGAGCTTTTGAATCCATCTGGAACAATGAACTTCTCATGCTTCGAGATAAAGGTTTTGTTTCTTGTTAATTCAGCGGCTATGCGTTCATAGCTTGATTTCTGTTGATTTTCAGTGATTAGACATTGATTTGTTCATTGGAAGTTGTTGTTCTTTTAAAAGAAAGGGAGAAAGTAAAGTATTAGAAGGACAATGCTGCATGAACTGAGGGGTTCAATTCTAAAAAGAGGGGATTTTACACATAAATTACCTTCGCCTTTTAAATTAACTTAAGCCATTTCTTGGGTTTCTGTATTTTGAACTGGTTTCGAGTCCCTTGCTGCTTATAGTAGGGCCTCTCTCTTTAGGGAGGTGAAAAACAGCTCAAAGACAAATGAGCTACTTTATCCATAGTACTATGAACAGAGTTTCTGGGCAGCGTGCCCATACAAGTACATGCCTAGGTCTCTAGTTCTCTGAGTGCAAGAGTGGCTCATAAGATATTTGTGTGTGTGTGTGTGTGTGTGTGTGTGTGTGTGTGTGTGTGTGCACGTATCCCACCATGGTGGTATGCTCTCTCGCGCTCTCTCTCCCTTTATATATTTCTCTCTCTCTCTCTCTCTCTCTCTCTCTATATATATATATATATATATATATATATATAATTATATAGCGTGTCTCAGCATATGCAGTGAGTCTTAGGAAACAGGGAAAAATGCTGTGATATTCTAAATTACTGGACTGAAAATTAGTGGCAAAATGTCTTAAGGAGCGATGAATCCAAAAAATAAAAAAAAATTAAATTATGTTGGTTCAAATTAATGTCAATATGTATGGAGGAGATCATGACAGAGTTACACTAGTCACTGTGTACAGCCACATGGTAGGGGCACTGTCATGGCTAAGAGCTGTAGCATGTATTCCATACATGATGGAATTATAGGTACAGAACAGTACCAACAGATTTTGATCCACCATGCAATACCATCTGGAAAGCATCTGATTGGCACCAGCTTCTCTTTTCAGCATGACAATGATCCCAAACACACTGCCAATGCAGTAAAAGCATACCTGGACAGAAAAACACACAACAGAACAGTGATGGACTGGCCTGCACAAAGCCCCCACTTCGACATTCTCGAAGCAGTGTGGGATCATCGTGACAGAGAACAGAAAGGCAGCCAGTATCTAAAGAATAGCTTTGAATGTCCTTCGAGAAGCCTGGAGAACTATTCCTGAAGACTGCCCAAAGTAATGACAAGAAAGCTTGCTAAAGAGAGTTCAGACTTTATTAAAGAATAAAATGGATTGCATCAGATATTGACTTTCAAGCTTGTTACAATTTATCTTATATACTCTATTTCCAGTGTTTTACTCTGTACTTTTGATGTTCCTCTTCCAGCAGGCTTCAGTGATAGGAAAGGACTTTAATCCCCATTGTAACTGAATCTGTTGTGAGGAAAACTTTAATGAGACGTTAAAAGGGTAAAAATTTGTGCTCGATGGTTTTTAATAGAATTTCTTACATGTCGTCATTTTGATAAATCCTTACATGAGATTTTCATATATTCAAAATGCATATTAAACTGTAGCTATGATGGTTTATGATTCTCAAAGCAGGTTTGTCGCACATATGGTCCTGTGTAAAATAATGTATGTTGCTGAACTCATTCTAGGTTTTGTGAGACAGGAGGTATCCTCCTCTGTCGAATGCGTTGTCCAGACAAGGTGTGAAAAGAAATTTTACAATCGGAAGTCTACAATCTGTGTCCAACGTTGTCAAGATGAGAGTAGTGAATAGCTTCTATTCCCCCGGTGGTCATTTTTAGCTCACAGCACACTTGTGGCGGGATAAGCACGTACTGCTCAGCTATGACCTACTGTTTAAAATGAGCTTCGTAAAAATGTCAGTTAGAGGAAAAGCATTTATCATTTCCCCGAGTCCAACCAGAAAACACATTAGAAACAAATGGTAAGTGGAGAGAGCCTCACACTTAGGTTATGTATTCAACACTGCAGAGTAGGTAAAAGCACAGCTCAACTGCTAATATATCTAGCGTCCCTGCTTAATCTAAACAGCTGTACTAGTTAGACAATGACACTGAGACGTGTTGAAATAGGACTGTTTAAAACAGAACTAAACAACTAAAACCCAGGTGTGAAATCGATGAGTGTGACTCTGTGAAAATGTTTCAGTGACCTGAGAACATTTCAGCCTTTGCGTGGACTCCTGAAAAACACCGAACATGGTGGGGAGAACATTTCTGGCGGATTGTTAAAGGCAACAAAGTCTTGCAGGTGTCATGTTTTTAGTGGCAGATGTGTTCACACCTTAAGGTCTACCCAAAGTCCCCACGTGTCACAGTGACATGTTTTATAGCTAAATCTAAGACACATGTGAGAAGAGAAAAAAATTAGCTCACTTTTTGCATAGTGGTCTTGCAAAACATGTCAGTTAGCCCTTTCATGCATGAATTATGACAACCTCAATCAGGATTGTTTTCTTAAGTATTTTTATTCATGTCTTATGAATTTTGACTTATGAATTTGGTATGGAGTGACACATCAGTGTCCAATGTAGTGGTTTATGTTCAAGTATACCATCAACACTGTCACACATACAAGAAAACAGCCTTTGAATAGCTGTCCACTGTAGAGACCACTATGTGTGAAAGGGTTAAAAACATGTAAATTAAAAAGTTACTTTATAACAATGAACTGCTTATGAAAAGTCAGATAAATAGATTATATCTTGTCATACGTGAAACATGTAATACATATGAACATAGCAATTGCAGACTTAAAAACACATCCTTACCTGCACATATCAGTTTCAGATTTTGACTATATTAACTTGTACAGTGTAGCAGGTCAAATAAAAACAAGAAGCATACACACTGGCGTGCTATTATGAACAAAGATGTGGACGGGATTGAATTGAATGACGACAGCATGCACCTGCTTTGCTTGAAAATAAT
>VOQK01016857.1:13468-24474 GCA_015052645.1 Benitochromis conjunctus
CTGCAGTTCGTCTCCAGTGGTCAGATCCTGGAGCGATAAAACTGAACGAGAGCCAGCGTTATGATTTTAAAGCCGAGCAGGTTTCCAGGCAACCAGCCGTGTGATGAACATGAACTACAGGTGAGCGTGATGAAGCTCCAGATCAGACTGACCTACTTTCTCTGCTGATTATCTCTAACAGGACGTCTGTGTCCCGAGCCGTGGCTGTTCATCATGCAATGGCGCCCACGCACCGATGGAGGGAAATCAGGTGACTGTGTCAAAAACCTGCTGAATGCAAAACAAAGAGCCCTGAGAGTCTCTCCAGTAAATACACAGAGCCCAAAGCAGGACTCCATCAGACATATAAATCTGTCAAAGAAGCAAGACAAACGTCACAGAGAGAAGTTTTAGTTAGCAGTTGTAGCTCGCCACAACTGTTTAGTAAAAATAACATTTTGGTGTTTTTCTGGGTTTTTTTCAGCAGTTCCACTTTTAAAAAATATGATATTTTCTGTGAATTGACACAAAATGTTTATTTTTATTCATTTATACTTTCAGAACAGGGTTTTTACTGGTTTTACTGTCATTTTAGATGCAGATCTGTTGCAGTTAAAGAGCCACGATATTCTGATTTTTGAGGTTATAAGGAAATAGGAGATGGGTTTGTCTGTGCTGGTTTATGTGACGCCAGAGTTTAATTTAGCAAGGTGGTCGTTTAATCTATGGTTGCTGAAAGCACAGAGGCTGCAGACCTGTTGTAGCTGTTTGTACTCAAAGACAGATCTATCTGACTCACACTTTGCATTGTCATGTGCTCATTAAGCATGGATTGCCCCCCAGAGGCCCCCCATGCTCATTAAGCATGGATGGCCCCCCAGAGGCCCCGCCCTGGTCTGTTAGGTCCAGGAAGCCAATCAGAGCCTGACCTGCTTTGTTGTGGCTGCTAGAGGAAATAAAGACCCTCTTAGAGCTCAGAATTGGCCATGAATGAGGTTAATTGACCCATGGCTCTGTGTATTTGCTGGGATTAAGAACTATACAACTAAATATCGGTTTGTGTATTTTCTGGAAATAGCTCAGTGCTTCCCAGAACTGTTAGTGTTTGTTTAGACAGTTTAAAAGCTGCGTGAATCTCACAGCTCTGTGTGTTTGTTACAATTCAGTTTCTCACCTCGGTGTAATTCCTGAATTCCTTTCGTTCTCCTCGGCACCACAGCGTACCCGATGGCTCGGTTTATTTTCTGGATCGGTCTCTGAGTTCCTTCTCTGCGAGTATCACCTGCAGGAACTACATCCTTGTTCCAGTGACAAACACTTCCTGCTGGTGCACTAAAACTTTGGTTTACTGGGTTAGCGTGGTAGCCGGCCTGAGTGAAGTGGATGTGATGTTAATTAAATGTTGTTGGAAATATTTGAGATAATGGAAGCACAAAATATTCAACAACAGTTGGCTCGTTTTCAGAGATTTTAATGTGGGATTTTTTTTTTTTTTTAAACATATTTTACCTTTAAACTAAAACTTCTGTCAGTCTTTACGTCTCAGACAACTTCACATCAAAAATAAACCTTTTAAAAATCTCAGTCGCAGCCGTTCAGAGAGAAGTCACGACCGTACGTTTGAGGCGGCTGATCCTGTTTCCCAGAGAACGCCTCGAGATCGGCAGCTTGTTCCAAAAAACACAAACACGATCGAAGCCGCTGAAGGCCTCTGTAATCCCAGCGCTCCCGTGTTAACGCGGCCTTCGTCCTTCCTGACGTGGTGTTCGCGTGCGGGGTGGCGTGCAGGTTTCGCCTCCTGTACTGTTCGATGATGCTTCGCTGGCTAATCTACTGCACAAACACGAGCGTTCAGCCACTCCGACACTAAACACTGAGCAATGAGACAGAAACTACAGTAAGTTATCTAAGCTGTATGAGCTCGCTCATGGCGGAGCGGCAGCTACGGTACATGGCAACCTTATGATACTGTAATGTAGAAGTTTATATTGTCTATACTGGTTGTTAAATGAAGATATTTATTGATACAGAGACAGAAGCAGGGCAGAGTCAAAGGACTACATGAATGTTTTATCCACCGATCACACTAATCTTGAATGTTTGTGCCATTACAGCCGAAAACGACTGAAGAATCAGACTTCTGAAGACTTCAAAAAGAAATCGTGACAGCACAAATGCTCTAACGTCCAGCTGACCAATAATAGAGCTGCTGTGAGGCGACTCTTCTTCTTCTACCGTTACCGCAGCGTTTATGTGTCTGTATGTCGCCTGTCTCCTTCTTAATGGATGGACCGATCTGAACTTTGCATCATCATCATCATCATCATCATCATAATATGGTGATTATTGACATCAATATGTTTAAAAAACATTTACTGTAAATCTTAATTCTGTGGATTTCCGTATTCATCCCCCTGAAAATGTCCCGTTGAACATGCGTCACCTGCACGATAATTAACGCTCAGTTTGTTCATGTGTTTACATTTTGTTCCAGCGCCGCAGAGCCGACCTTTCAACGTTGTGTTTTTAAATTCTGGGGTTTTATTTGGATGTCACTGAGCACTAATTAGCTGATAATGCTAACACTGAAAGCTGAGAATGGGATCCATGATATTAGTTAGCACTTTGACAAAGAGAGGTAATGATATTTAAATAAAGCGGAATTATATTAAGAATATAATATGAAACTTTGTCCTTTTTATAAATAAAACTTTCCCTTCAGGTAAACAAACATTTTTTTGTATCTTTGTGAATGTGGACCTGCAGGTTTTCGTACCGTTGTCTCATCGATGGGCCAAAAACATTCATGTAGTCACTCAGCTTCACAGACGCCTTCATCAAGTGAGTTAACCTGCACAAAACTCTCCTGTCGTGTTTCCAGGTGAGACACCTGAGCAGTCCTGCAGTGAACACAGGTTAAAACGCTGGAATAAAACGCTTTCATGCAGAGTTCTGACATCGCGAGTCCTTCAGCAGGAGCTGAGGAGGTGTCAGGGGAGAGAGCGGTGGGGATCACGGCTGGCTGCTGAAGTCCGGCCGACGGCTCGCCGACTTTGTTCTCCTACAGTCGCGTCGTCTAGAAGGTCAGCACTGAAACGGGGAGGACAGTCACTCACAGCGGCGGGTCGGCAGGATCGGTTTGCTTTCGGCTTCATGCGGGGCGGCGCACAGAGAGGAGGAGGAGGAGGACATGCAGACCTGCGTGCGTGGAGCTGAGATCACTTACAGTCGACCTCCAGGATGGCCCTGACAGTCCGAGTGAGCTCCCGCGCCTCCTGGGCAAGTGTGGCTGCCGTCCATGGGCTTTTCTTGTAGCGGGGAGCGAGACCTTGAGACGACGCCCCGACTTTGACGTCTCCGGAGCTGCAAACAGAGACAAGGACGAGTCAGAGGTGAAGTAACACAATGCTAGCTAGCTTCATGGAGGTCGTCTGCAGCCGCAGAACTCGCAGAAGTCCGTTTATAACAAAATCTCTTTTTCTACCAAGACAAGACAGAAACGCCCACAAAGTGTCCCAAACCAGACAAAAAGCATGGTTTCATTCTTTCACAGGCGAGGGTAGGCAGCTGTTATTTCAGACTTCAAATACCCGATTACTCGAGGGCAAAATTATTGGGTTTTCTTTATGTGAGGTGACGTGTGATTGGCTGATCAGAGCTCCAGCATGGACCATAACACAAATCCAGCTGCTACCTTCTTCTTCGGCTAATTTCAGATTTTCAGACTCAGTTTTCCTTCAATGCAAAATGTTTTTTGATTATAAAAGAAAGGATTAAACTTCACAAACGGCAGCTTGTTTTCTCCCTGAGGCCGCTGATAATAAAGAGCTGCTGGAAATGGGTACAAATCATGAACTCAGCGGCTGTGCACACCTTTACCTGACAGATCTGACCAAACAATAGAAGCTGCAACAGACTTTATATAAAATTTCAGGTATTTTCATTATTTTTTGGCACATTTAGGATTTCAGCAGATAGCAGAACATCCACCCGTGTTTTCCCCCTTTTGTCTCCCTCCCAACTGCTTCGTTGTATAAGGGCACATGCATGTAACTTGCCCAGAGCTGCCATATAGTGCCTCAAGTGGCCTGTCTGAGTAAGGCAAGTAAGAAAAGGAAAAAAGTCAGAGGACCCGCACGTGTGCTCGGGTGTAGGTGTGTATGTGTAGAGCCGAGGAGAGAAGTAGCCGTCTCCACCTGTTGTCACGGCCAGCCACAGTAAGAAAACCTCACGGTTCGACTGAGCCCAAAGCAGGGTCTGAGAGGTCAGCTGCGACTGCAGCGAGTTTAGACAGGGTTTCGCTCCGTGCACGAAGCTTGACTTTGTGTAGCTGCGAGCCACAACGTGTGGTACTGCAGGCCATCGTCGAAGTAGATAGCGTGGGGGCAGGGAGCTAAGTTTAGCTGCGCTTTTCTTTAAGACCCACCGCCGTTTCCAGTTGGATTAGGCTGAGTTTGGCCGCTAAGTGAACGTTCAGAGTGAGGCAGCACGGCTAGTCGCCTAGCTGGGAGCTAACGAGTCTCCAGGAGGGCTTTAGTGACCTCACTTAATGTTGCTCGCTGCTAGCCTGAGTTAGACGCAGTCCACGGACCCGACGTCGAGAACAAAGTGAGTCAGCGGTGAATAGGTTACCCTGCCATCCAGACGACGTCCTGTTTGTTCATCCTGCTTCGTTTGGCGGCATGTGAAAGCGTCACCTTTTCCTAGCCTGGTGTTTTCCCACGCACTGTCACCCAGAGACAAAAGGTACGGTTTCTATTGTTTTTGCTTTTGTGAACCTGAGACTGGATCTTCGGTCAGCTTAGCGGACTGCAGTCATCTCCTGTTCGCTACAGTTACACCTGCAAAGAAGAGACTGAATATGGTTTCATATCCACAGGACATTTTGTTGGGACTGACTGGTAGAAACTGGGACTGTTTCCTTGTGCACATTGTAAATTGTGTTATGGTTGTGATATGGTGTTAATCATTCTAGAGAGGACAATTTCTTCATTTTATTTCTATTATTTTGTTCTTGTGTTGTGATTTATTCAGGATACACCCTGGACAGGTTGCCAGTCTGTCACAGGGCTAACACAGACAACCATTCACACTCACACATTCACACCTATGGGCAATTTAGAGTTTCCAATTAACCTAACCCCACTAACTGCATGCTTTTGGACTGTGGGAGGAAGCCACAGTCAAATTGTGAAATAGACAAATAAAAGATGGAACAGCAGACATGAAATACACGGGGAGACACCGAACACAGAAAAGACACAGACCAGGAGACATAGAAGAAACATAACTAGACCAAATCTCAACTAAACCCTAACTAAGTAATAACACAAGAACTTCACATTATTGCAGTCTAACGTAGGAAAATCAAACTCAAAACGGTGGGTCACAGGCCCCGCCCCCTGACAGTTTCTTATTGTGTATGTTGTTCCTGAACCTGAGCTGTACTCACCAAGCAGAGAGACAGCTCAGGTTCAGGAACAACAAAAAACAATGGAGGAAGTCTTGGACTGAAACTTTTGACATGTTCAAACGCCGGACCGTGAGTGGTCAGCAGTTTGCTGGACAGGAAGTTGCTGCAGGATGAATAACGATGATGAAACCTGCACAATCAGCCTCAGTCTGCCTCATGTTCATCCTCCTCGTGTCAGCGCAGTGTTTCTGTCAGCAGACGCTTCGCCTTAACCTTGTGTGCAGCTCGTCTCTGTCCTGTCTAACAGGAAGTCACCTGCGGAGCGCCGGCCCTCCATCACCGATGGGAGCAGCTTTGAAAAACCACGAAGAGCGTTTTTTTTCCCCATCTGCACAATTTCAGCCGAACAGATTGCTCCAGTCAAACTGTTTGGCCACAGTGACGCAACCACAGAGCAATATGTGCGAGCAGATGAGGCGAGAGATGAAATCCAGTCATCTGCATGCAGCAGCAAACAGAGGCTTTTTCATCGAGTTAATCAGGACTCCAGATCTGGCTGCGCTCACATTTACATTTAACAAACGTGAAACCTGCACCTCTCCTGCTCTGCAGACACCTAAAACTGCACAGGTCAAATTAAACAGGCGGCATCCTCTGAAGCCGCACAAGGATGTAATGGAAACGAGGAAGGAAAGTGGGCGGAGTTTAATGTGACTCCAGGTGATACAGGCAGAGCAGCAGCTCTTTGAACACAGTAAAAATGAACAAAAAAATTACTTTGTGTTTTTCCTCTCTGAATGTGAGAGCATGTTGTGAAGAGGCTTCAAGTAAAAGCTCAGTCTAACGTGGACTCACAGGTTACACGAACAGTACGTTTTATGAAAGCAGCCAATTACACTTTAAAAACTGAGGACTTTTTAAGAAAAGAAAGACTGTCTAGGATGTAGCTGCAAAGTCAAAGCTGATGTATCTGCGCCTCTGTCTCTCCAGTCACCTCCTAAAGCTTACCTGATGGATGCCGACGCCCCCCCCACCCGGGGTTTCACCCACTTACCTGGCTTCTGATGGGATGAGCTCATTTCTGCCGCTCGTGTTGTCTCAGATCAGCAGTGAGGTAGGAGCATGGACTGACCGGTACATCGATGGCGTTGCTTACACGCTGTGCCAGAATATTCTTTGGTCATGCCATTAAAGCCATTTGTAGCCACTGATGGCGGCTTTAATGACACCACTTTGGATAATTCATGTCTGTAATTAGTGCAACGCAGCAGTTTGTGGAGAGAATAAAAGCAGCAATGTGGATTGTCTAATGACTCTGAACAAGCAGTAACAGAGATGCAAGGTCCAAGGTGACCCAGCGGCTCCTAAAAGCCGCTCTCCATATTTAAAACGCTGTGATGAATGCATCTTTAAACCAGCAGCAATTAAAGGCCAACTGAATTCATTCAAATTCAGAAATTCAAATGAAGCTGCGTTAGCTGAGATGCATTAAAGGCCAGCGGACTCTCTGTACCTCATTAACCTTTATTTTTCTTGGGCCTTGCGGTCGTGCTGTAACTGACAGTTGTGGGTCAAAAAGACAAACATGGAGCTCTGCAGCTCTGTGGGTGGGAGCTGTCACTCACTTCTGAATGATGAAACAATAAAAGGACAAACTCCCACTCTGTGGCAGGTTTTCAAAGATTACAGGGGGAAAAATGTACAACTGGAGAGTTTTCAGGATGAACACGATGAGGAGTTAAACTTTTTCTGCCTCTTTAGTAAAACTCATCTATTTCAGACGTTTCCTTCACAATCTTTACATTTGAGCGACTGTCAAACAAGCTGGAACATCTCACTAATAAATACACTGCTCAGAAAGTCTGTTATAGAGTACATTAATTATATATAAATACATCAATCGGGCCAGTTAAGGAGGAGAGGGGGTGTTAGCTGGTTTCAGCTGCAGTACTGGGCCAACACTGAGGCGAGCTCTCATATGGTTCAAAGTATTTGTTCCTACAGTCTGCTTCACATAGAGGGAGCACAGTGGCACTCATGTTGGTCCAAATCAAACTTATATCATCAGATGATGTTTTGGATGGTTCAGATTTTCAGTTAGTTTCAAGTCAAAATGAGCCATGATGAGCAGAAGAGGCGACAAAGAAAGTATCATCTAACATTAGAAATAGCTCCAGAACTTATTTCCTGTCATCTTGCAGATCTTCTATGAGAGCATGAGGGAGATGTCAGCAGATGGGAGTGTGAGGCTAACCACAGGTTCTCGTCCCAACGTGTAACATACCGACAATTGTGACATATCGTCAGTATGTTACGTGTTGGGAATGATAATGCTCTGGAGGCTAACCAATGATACTGATGGATAAATCTGGAGTTAAAATCGCTCCTTCCTTCATTGAAAAGAAGACGGGAGGTTAACCAAACTAATAATATGCTCATGTCAGAGAGCTTCATGTGCACAAATCATCTGTCAAGTCTGGGAGATGCCACTTAGGTGAAGACAGGAAGTAGGTATGCAGGGAAGACACTCATGTTAATCATACCAAACAGAAGCGGTCTGAAATAACCGTGCGGTTGCTCACACTGCTTCGTCTTTGTCAGAAGAAAACAATCCACCTTTGTTCTCATACAGCCTCATTCGCTCTGTGACGCTCCGATGAAGAGTGTGGCAGTTTGATGAGCTGAAAGCTCAGGTAACTGCCACCAGCAAATCTAAGAGATTCATGAACCTCGCTTTGGACTCAGGTGAAAACAGCCTGGGGTGGGGGTGGCTATGGCTCAGGTGGAAGAACACCTCCACGCCCCCGGCTGTCCTTGTCCTCGGTGTGTGGGTGGAAAGTTTGTAAAGCCACGGTTTAAGAGCTGTGAGGACGCACACGTCTGTTCATGCACTCACTTAAAACGAATCCATGTAAAATGTACTTCTGCACAGCTGCTCTTACTGTAGCAAAACATCTGTTTCATGATTTATGCTTATATCCGGCACGCGTGACAGAAGTCGTCACAGTAAATGATCACAACGCTCATTTGCAGCACTGAGATTTTCAATTAAATATCATTGTTTACAAGCCACTCGCACTTACGGATAGCTGACACGGACCATCCGTGGATGTAGTGGGAGGATTGGAACTGGGCCCATTATCTGGGTGAGGTCTTCCTTCCCACACTGAACAAGCAGCTGTTGTTGGAGCTGGTTGAGAGCGATCTGCTCCAATCTTTGCCTTCAGGCCATTCGTCAGACGCTCTGGTAACTCAACCCTCAAAGTGATCAGGCTGCCTGCCCACTCTCCACATGCCCAGACATCCCTGCCTCCTGAGTAACAAACAGTTGGTTTGGCATGTACCAGGCTGATCTTCACAAACTCCATCGATTACCCGTCTATTAGCAGCTTTAAAACACAACTATGAGCTTATTATTGAACTTGTACTGCTATATTTGTGGTTTAAGGAGGCCTGTACTATTTCTTGGCAGTGTATCCTTCCGCTCAGTATCAATCCGCTGCAGACTGAACTCTGAAACCTGTCTGAAACGCGTCAAACACTCTTTGGTGTGCAGATAACGACTGACATTACGATCTTCAGCAAAGGTTTAACAAGGCAAACTTCACGCGACGCCGGTCTGAGCTGCACCTGCCAGGAAGGCTTCTCGAAGCAATTAGAGCCGAACAACCCGATCACTACGTTTAAACTCCCAGCAACACCTCGAGGGTTTGTCGCTGATGAGGCAGCGATCCTGCAGATAATGAGGCAAATATCAGCCTGACTGACTCACAGCACATTTACACAGCTCACTGAGTCAGTCCAATATTTACCTCATTATGTCATTAGGCTCAACAACACGGGGGGCGTTCGGCTTTTATTAGTCCCTGCAATCACACATCACTGTTCACAATAATAAATAAATACATTTAAAGTTTAAACAAAACTTTTAAGGAAAAAAAAAATCATTTCAGACAGAAATAAATAGAGAGCAGAAGTCTGGACGTGATTTTCAGGCTCGTGTTTGGCCTCAGACACGTTTCTTTAACTGCTTTACAAAGAGGTGAACGGATAATTAAAGAGTAATATTTGTACTTAATGCAGGATACAGAGTTATATATAACTCATTTCTACTGTTCCCAATCAGCTAAAGACAGATAAAAGTAAATCAGACAAGCATGAAAACACAAATATGGACTGAAAGTAACAAAGCAGCAGAAAAAGAGTGTGTGAGAGCAAAAGAAACTTCACAGCATCACTGTGATGGAGACACGAGGACCCGATGCTGTTATTTTACTGTGACTCTGACATGTTTTCAAATGTGACAGTTCCTCTCATTTTCCTTCAGTTTCAGGCCTGGCACGGTCACACACACAGAAGCTGTGTCCCAATTCAGGGTCTGCATCCTCCGGAGGCCGCATTTGTAGGCCAGTTACGTCACAGCGACGCGACGTAGGCTGTCCCAATTCGAAGGATGCTCCAAATGCGGCCGACAAATGCGTCCTCCATTTTCCGAATTTGCAGGACGGGTCAGGTGTATCCTTCATTGCCCACCATATCCCAGAATTCATAACGCGGCCCAGCCAGTTTGTCAACAATGACGGCAGAAACGGAGACGGGAAAAACGGCGGCGGAGGACACCTACACTTACAAATGTAAGTTAGTGTAGAAGTTCAACATATTTGCAGGCGACAATGTAGCTGTGTAAACTTCAAATATCTGCTTGATTCATCAAGACATCACATATTAGGAAAAGTGCTCCAAGACGTCTGTTACCCACCAGCTCGTTCGCTGAGCGGGTCGTCAAGGCTCACTAGACCCGCCGAGAACACCGGACTCCCAGCACATCATCGTTTTCAACCCCCCGTGGTCTTTCACTGCTCAAGTGCAACATGATATCAGTCTGTAGATCACTTCAAATGTCAATGTGTGGGTCATGAGTATTTCATTTGTCCCTGAGTAAATCGGTTTGGCTCAGATGAAAGTTTCCACACAGCTGAATAAACGTCAAACACAAACTGATTAAACAGAAGTGTGAGATGGTGCAGAATGTACTCCAGTGTCCTGTTAGATGTTAGAGAGCAAGGAGCAGACAGCAGAGTTTATAAAACTCCGCCCAGACAACGAACACCTTTTCACCGGTGCTTAAGACTCAGCTGCTGTGGGTTGGTGGTACAGCGACAGTATGCATTTCTTAATCTGTTATACATGATGGAGAGTGCTTTTTCTCTTTTAGTCCTTAGTTGGTGCATTTTGCTGTGGATGCTGTTCAGGGATTAACATTTTCTCTTATTTGCTGTCTGTTAGGGCAGTTCTGGAGAAGATGGGCCTGCAAGGAAAAATCACCCCTTTGCAGGCCAAAAAAAAAAAAAAAAGGGACAATTTAAAAGCTATGAACTTATTCATGTAAACCTGTACTGTTATGATTTTGTCAACTGCCCCTTCTTTTTGTCCCTCTGCCTTCAGGATTGCAAGTATCCAGGGTCAGGCGATGGAGTGAGTGGGAAGCCCACTGCTGCTACCTGGCCCTGGTTTGCCCTTATGGATGAGGTTTTAGGACAGAGGCCTTCTACCAGGCCTCCAGTCCTACTTGCCTCCATCCAGGAAGACACTCCAGGGCCAAGTTCAGCAGTGT
>VOQK01016862.1:1352-16246 GCA_015052645.1 Benitochromis conjunctus
CAGAGAGAGAGGAGAGGACTGAGACTTTAATCAATGCTGCTCAGCCATGGATGGAGGGAGGGGATAGAGAGGTACATACAGCCGGAATGTGAAAGGCACAGGAGTGAAGATGGGAAAAGGAGAGAACTCTGCCGTCCTTTTATTGAACAAAGACCCACCAAATATATAAAACTCTGTGGCTGGGGTCCATACAAGACACCAGCATTTTGTGTGGTACTGATATTGGATGCAGTGCAGATTAACCTCAACATCATCATGAATGTCTATGCAACTGTGCCTCCTGAAAGACACAAATCCATTATAAGCCACAAAACTATGACCACCCCTGCAATTTAGATTTGTTGGTTTCCCATATGCCATCAAAATAGCTGAACAGCTCCAAACAATGACAGAGCCTCCATCATGTTATACAGATGGTTGTAGACACTCAATTGCTATACCTCTCTCCTAACTCCTCTGAATGTATTAAAGATGATTAGAAACAAAAAATTTGGAATTTGCAATCATCAATCGATAAGACCTGTTGTCACTGATTTGTTTTTAGTATTTTGGCATAACCAGGTCTTTGCTGGATTTGTTTCTTGTTGCTTAAAGATGTGAGTTTCACCTCAGCGTTAAGAAGTTTAACAAGCAAAAACAACATGTCTCTAAAAATGAGGACTGGAGAAAAAATGAGTGAAAGCGCATCGAATATTTCTGGAGAAAGTTCTCCAGAAATATTTCTCAAGACCACTTTTAAAATGTTCTGCCTGTCTCCTTGGAAGAAAAGAAAATGAGGTGACTCAGCACTGTTGCAAAGTACTGTCTACTGGACGACTGCAGTTCATGTCCCATAGGAATCAGTATTTTTGTACTTAGTACAATAATGAAACAAAACTAACTTTATTTTAAGGGTGTCAAATGCTGACGTTTTGT
The DNA here is from genome assembly GCA_015052645.1 of Benitochromis conjunctus. Classification (NCBI taxonomy): domain Eukaryota; kingdom Metazoa; phylum Chordata; class Actinopteri; order Cichliformes; family Cichlidae; genus Benitochromis; species Benitochromis conjunctus. The sequence goes on from VOQK01016862.1 coordinate 2,268, forward strand.
TAAAGCCACTGGTGTGTCTCAGATATGCAAACAGTATCCTCAGGTGATGACACTGGGGTTAAGATCCATTTTATGTTGCGGTTTAAACAGCCTACCTGAGCATGTTTAAACAATGCTCAGTTGATACTAAGAAACCCAAGGTTTGCCAATAAATGCCCCCCCCCCATTAGCTCACCACCGCCAAGCCAAGCCACTGATACGAGGCAGGATGGGTCCATGCTTCTATGTTGTTTACTGTCCAGTTTTGGTGAGCCTGAGTGAATTGTGAATTCTTAGCTAAAACAAGTTGCACCCTGTGTAGTCTTCTTCTGCTGCTTAAAGGTTCAGTGTATTGTACATTGGTTGTAGCGAGTGGCGATTGGAGTAGTTAGTTGATTTACAGTTGCTGGAAGCAGTCTGGCCATTCTTCTCTGGCCTCTGGCATCAACAAACCATTTTCTTGCAGCAAATAGCCACTCACTGGATATTTTCCCTTTTTACACCATTCTTTGTAAATACTACAGATACCGCTTTGGGAAAATCCCTAAATATAGAAGAATTCTAGCTTAGATCCCAAAAACTAACCCTGAACAAGTTTCCTGTAACCTGGTGGCTGTTGAAAGGTTAAAGTTAGACAGACGTCAGAAACGTATGAGCTTTAATAAATAACATATATAAAATGCAGTCTTTGTTACACATTTGTTCTCTATATATAAATAACTAGAGAAATGGGTTTTGAACATTAGTAATTATTCTGCACCGTGAACTATAAGAATGCTGGATGTGTCCTTTAAAAATCTCCAGGGCTACTGTTTAAAACTCAACACTGAAAGTATAAACATATTAAAAATGCATTAAATATTTTTTAGTGTGGTTTTCGGTTGCATATATATTTAATAATGATATAACTGAATTCAATTTTTTTGCAATTGGCCAAACAACAATTTGTATTCTTTTTGAAAATGAAAAGAAGTACAACTTCTGTGACATTAAAATGTGTCTTTAAATATTAATGTAAAGCAAAGCATCTTAAAAAATTCAACATTGTGGCGTGCATGAAAGTTTAGACACTGCTGTACTTGTAAAGTATTCATGAAATCATTAATCCTGTGAGGCAGGTGAAGAACTGTCATTAGGAACGGTGAGCCAGTGATTTCATTTGAAGCCAACTGATAAGAAAATGTAGGGCAAGATTTAGGAAGATAGAAGGAGCTATAAGTTTCAACTAAACTGCCATTAAGAAATGGTAGTTAGGTAGAAGGTATGAGTAAAAGAAAAACTGCAAGAGAACTGTTGGATAAACCTACAGATTTGCTATTTAGAAAGACAAAGCAACATCTCTCTATGTCTACAAAAGGAGTTGCAGGATGATTTAGTTGATATGGGAGTACTGGTGCACTATTCCAGTGTACCGCACTGATGTACCAAGTGGATTAACATGAAAGAGTCATCAAAAAAACGCTTACCTGTAAACATCAAAGAGTGGCTTCAGAAACAAGTTCTGTGGACGCATGAAGCTCAAAGTGAGCTCGCTTTCTAAAGGTATGATTGCAGAATAAAAGGTTTTGGGGTTGTGTGGAGGCCAAAGAGCTGTCTCCAAGAGTGAGTGAATCCCCACAGATTTCCATGTTAAAATAGTACTCATGTAGTTGAGTACAGTACACCATACTGTGCGGTGTAAAGATGCAGCTTCCTAACCATGATGCTAATGATAACTGTTAGTGCTTCACTCTTTCACCCAAAAATCTTCCTTTTTTGTGATGTTACCTATTAATTAGTCACCCTGGGTTTTTAGTTTTTAGTTTTTAGTCTTGGCTTTTTGAAACTGGACACTGTTGTTCAATTGCAAGTCATTAACCAATCAATGGTTATTTTTTTATTTCAGGATCATATGTTACAAAATTAGCATTATCTGGTCATCAGAAACATCTTAAATTCACAGCTGAGTCTATAACCTCATCAGCAAAATGTTTACTGGGGTCACAGACACAGGGCTAAGTGTTGCATTTCCAAGGATGTCTACACAACCAGAGACGTTTCCCTCTTCTGGCCATTAGAAAGGTGTAGGTTAAGGAACTTGAGCACTGGTTTCACTTTTTAGATCATGTACATTCATCTTTTACATACAGTGGTGTAAAACAGTGCGACTGCAAATTTCTTGTAATAAATGACGGGCAGCACGGTGGCACGGTGGTTAGCACTGTTGCCTCAATTCCACCATCAGGCCGGGGTCTTTCTGTGTGGAGTTTGCATGTTCTCCCCGTGTTTGCGTGGGTTCTCCCCGGGTACTCCGGCTTCCTCCCACAGTCCAAAGACATGCAATTTGTGGGGATAGGTTAATTAGAAACTCTAAATTGCCCATAGGTGTGAATGCGGGTGACTGTGAGTGTGAATGGCTGTCTGTCTATATGTGTTAGCCCTGTGACAGACTGGCGACCTGTCCAGGGTGTACCCCGCCTCTCGCCCTAAGACAGCTGGGATAGGCTCCAGCGCCCCCCGCGACCCTGAAAAAGGATAAGCGGAAGCGAATGGATGGATGGATGGATAAATGACGACAATTAATTAAAATAAGGGTCCAAATCAGATCCCTAAATCCCCAATCAACTATTTTGAGAAAGATGGTCTGAGCCCATTTAGAGAGCCCATCAGAGTCTTCTGATTGTAACAGCAGTTAAAATTAAATGACTTAAAAACATGTTATAAATTAAAAAGATCTGCAGGAACAGTGGCTGAAAAACAATCAATTGAATATAACACACTGTTTTCACACATGTGGTTCGGCCCTGAACTTTTCTAAAGCATTTCCAACAGAGGCGCATGTGACAGACATTATGAAGTCTTTAACTGACAAAGTCCAAGTGAAGTCATATTTTGGAGAAGTGTGAATAGAAACTAATATTCTGCTGCATTTATTCTATGTTAGCAGGTGCCAAGTGTGCTGCGTCTTCATTTGAAGTAGACTATCTCTACTTTTGCTGAGAAAGTAGTGCGGAAAATATTTTGACCTTATTTTATCATAATTGTCCAAAGTAGATGTATAAAAAAACAAAACCTGCCTCAGTATTACAACTTAGCCCAAAGTAATGCATTTACAACAGTGAGAACTGTTTTACTTTTCACATGATGCAAACACATAAACATGACCACAAAAGACTCATGAATCATTCATTCATATACTTTGCTATATGATGAATGTGAAAATGTGTTGTTGAGTGTTTTTTTTATTGTACTACACAAGAAAAAAAAGGCGCATGTTGGGATTCCACAGGGGACAGAAGATGAACAAAGTCCCATCTGCAGAAACTCTGCAGGTGGTTCCCTGCTGTCAGTTTGAGCGGAATAGCTTCTCCAAATGAGGCGAGGACTTCCTGTTTTATATCAACACATACCTTCTGAAAAAAGATGCAAACACAGAGCTGAATATGAATAAAACACAAACTAGAGATGGTGACTGTAAATAAACAGGTTGCCTTTGTTGTCACTGTGACGTCTGTAACACAATAAAACAGATTCAGATCATGTGAGGCCACTGAAGACAGAAACTCGTGGGTCAGGTTTCCTACAGCTGTACCTCTTTCAAATGAGATTATATCTGACATTATATAGAAAGGCAACACCTACAGAAAGCACATAAAGGGAAACAAGTGCTCACACATACCGAGTCCAAGCCCTGCCTCCACCTTCTCCACCTCCTCTGTATTCTGGCAGCAGTGGCAGCGGGGAGCGCTGCCAGCACCTATCGATCAGACATTTAGCTGAATGTTCTCATCGAACAGCCGGCTGCGGCGGACGAGACGCACGTGGAAAGACTGGGAAACAGCCTCACACACGCAGACACACACAAAAACATAAAAAGGAGAAGTGGAGGGAGAAAATGAGATTCATGCATGAAGTCAAAAAAGGGAAAGTGCCTCATAATTATGTACTAATTAAATTGCTGCAGATTTCTAAGCCTTAATGATGTTTTTTGTAATTCCAAAACTAGTGGCACTAACATGCTGTTATCACAGCCTCTGATTGTGTCATGATCCTGGCCTAATTTCTGCTTGGCTTTGGTTTGTTTACTATATATTGTTTAATATACACTTACCACTCAACTTAACATCAATGCACCCACTGTGGCAGAAGGCAGGAAAGTCGTTGGAGTGGCTTGGGGCAGCACTCCTCCAAGGCCAAGTGGAGTGCCATACAAAGTATACAAAGTCAAACATTGCCTGAGACTCCTGCAGAGGCTCTGGAGAATCACTGGGATATGCGTGCAGAAGCTGTTTGGATTCCAAAAGAGGGACATGCGAAGGACATCGTGTGGTCCTGTACCATCTCCATGTTGAGGATGGAAGGTAAGATCTTTTTCAACATGGTTGCCAATTGGCTCAGTGTGGAGAACACAGGGGTAGTATCCCAACCAATTCAGAAAAAAAAGAGAACGAAGGAGATATGTCAGTGTCTTGGCTTGACCTTGCCATAGCTTACGGATCTGTTACTCCTGAGCTGGTGACACCAACCTTGGTGGCACACCAGAAAATGTGATGTGAGCTTATTTGAAACTGCTACGGCAGCTTCAGTTTAAGATTCACCAACGGGAACGTAATATCTTTCTGGGCATTGTTTGGAGACATTTGGCACGTTGCTCACAAGGTAAATCAGGTCATCTACTAATCGGAGTTTGGTGGTTGCTCCAGTTTCCATGCTCGATATCCTTGTGTGAATGTTTAATAGAAAGCACTTAAGCTTAGAAATAAGTGCTTGTATAAGACATGTTATGTAAAGCACTCTGAGTTCCCAAGTAGAGTAGAAAAGCAGTGTATACAGTAAGAGCGGCAGAGATTTTAAGCTGTTGCCCCAAAGCCCTGGTAGTGGAGAGATATACACGGAGCCACAATTCTTCTGAAAAGATTGCTAAAATCTGCCTTGAACAAAGAAATGGATGATTCTGATGAGCCAGGTCCTAAAGTAACACTTTATAATTATAGTATTTTAGTAATTTTAGTAATTTTATCATTTTAGTAGTAATTTTAGCTTTCATTTTTAGTTATAGTTATTTCATTTAACGTTATCAAAAAAGCAGCAGTTTGCATAATGTGTGTACGGATTCCTTCTTTCCTGTCTACGCTCTCAACCAGTTGTTATATGTGAGTGAAGTTTAGTTCCATTTCCCCATTTCCAGCATTAGTATTTAACTCATTAAATACTCTTCTTGTTTTTCTGCATCTTCTCATGCCACAATCAGATGGAAGGAAATGGCCCAAGAAGATCAGTGTTGGAGAGGCAATAGATCATCTGGTGAAATTTCACAAGGTTTGTCAAGATAATGTGATAATGTATATTGTGTTTCAGTCCTGCCAGAGCCTTGAGGATTGAGGCTTGAAACACAAGAATACTCAGAGGTTATATCTCCATACCTTCATGTTGATTAACAGACCTCTGTCAAACTCACACACTGTTTAAAGTGTAGTGGAGTTGAATGTCGTGTTGGGCTTTGCACAGGCACTGATGAAAACATGCCGGTTTTCAGCGAGATAACTTCAATCATTTTGCATGATGGTAAAGCAGTTTTTGTTATGGTTGAGCATGAAATGTGTTTCCGTGATCATTTTCATGCTTTTCAAGGAAAGGAAACCATTCCTAAGAAGATAGTTTTCCTACAAAGGGAGAAATTAAGACATTTCAAATGTTTTGATGCCCAAATGTCATATGGGTACGATTCACAACTTTCTGTTGTGTCAGAGAGTTGTGTTATTTAACTAACTCTTTCTTTAACTCTTTCATAGTGGTCACTACAGTGGACAGCTATTGAAAGGCTGTTTTCTTGTATTTGTGTCAGTGTTGATGATATACTTGCACAGAAACCACTACATTGGTCACTGATGTGTCACTCCACACCCTGCCACCCACTGGTCGTTTAATGTTACTATGTAATTATTGTTATTTAAACCTGTCATGCATGAATTATGACAACCTCAAACTGGATTTATTTCTTAAGTATTTTGATTCATCTTTAGACATGAAAAGATGAATAAAAATACTTACGAAAAAATCCTGATTGAGGTTGCCATAATTCATGCATGACAGGGTTAATTTGTTGGCTTAATGAAGACTTTGTAGAGCAGTCTTCCTCATGTTAACGCTGCATTATAAAGAAATGCTTATGCTGTGGTCATTTTTCTCAGACTGTGTACGGTGAATAAGGTTGTGCACACTTCAGTTGTTTTCTGTTTTATGCCACCAAATCTTTTGGGATATGACAATGAGACTATGCTTTAATTCTGTTGATTTTTTATTCCAGTATTAGGCCTGTCTGATCACACGTTGTCTCAGCTGTTTAGTTGCCATTATAGTAGCTGTTTTAATGGTGACCGTTACACTATTACAGTGCTGTTACACAGAATGTATGATGGTCCATGCAGCCTTCATTTTTGAATATCTTATATGTATTTTTGATAAATAATAAAAAAAATCCATACATTCATAATAATCAGTATGGTGTTTTTGTGGTAATTTTCACCCAAAAACCTTTTTTTTTCATGGGTAACACTATAAAAGAGTTATCAAAATTAACTCTAGTTATGAGCAACATTTTGCTCTATATGGTAGTAGAATTTTAACTCCATGAGAGTTTAGTTTTAACTCCCGTAAAGAGTTGAAAAATCAACAGAGGAACATCACATCAAGAAGGCCCTGAGTAAATGTGCTTATTTCAGCTGGACATTTGTCAAAGCTGGGAAGGCACCTAAAGAAAGCTCCAGCCGATCCAGGAGAGAAGGACAACCGCTGATCCGATGCCACTCGTGCCAAAAATCCGGACAAATGTCACTTGATCAAGAAGCAAATCTGCGTCAGATGAGATCAGCTGACTTTGCGTGTGCAGTGTGTGCGCTGTGCACAGCGGTGTGTACTCTGTGTGTTAACAAGAAAAACGCATATAAGAAAGTGGTGCGCAAAAGCAGGGTAGTGACAGAATTGATGCGCATTATTGATATTTGAAGCATGTGTACCGCCCTCGATTATGCAAATTGATCTGTGCCAGCCCGCGCGCTCCATTGGCTGCCGGGGGCTCCCTCGACACTCCCAGAAGCAACGATTGGTGGCCTAATGCCCGGAGTGATTATAAAAGCCTGAGGAGCCTGCACTTGAGAGAGACTGAGGGGAGCGGACTGCGACGCAGCTCCTCACTCAGTAGCCATCCTCATCTGCTTAAGCTTGGACTCGGTCTGCTCGTTGCGTGCTAACAGTGCTTACAGGGGGGACTGCTACCTGGAGCAACACTTGTAGTGTCCCTCCCTGTCAGAGGGACTTCCGGGTCGAAGGTCTACTTCTACCATTGGAGACCGGTGTCTATTTGCGTGACGTGGTTTCAAACCCGGCGCTTATTAGAAACCGGCGTTTAAAAGAGACAGATGGTTATTGGAAGATATACGATAATAGGCACATTGAATTGGGTAGAACTGAAAATGTATGCTATGCTTTCTAATATAAATACCCAAGGGAAGCATGTATAATGGAAATGGAAATGGTCCTAGCAGCTGATTCAGTAAATCAGCAGAAAAGCAGTTGAAAGGTTTCAAACTTGCTACAGGTCCAGATGGAAGGGCCTCCTTTATGCTGGTGAGCAGTCTAGTTTGAAATATATGGAATAAAGCATCCATCCAAGTATGAGGTCAGGGTACACAAATTAATCTAGAAATGCCTAAAAACACACAAGAATGTCGCTCATCTGTTCAGATGTGTAGGTTAGTGCACTAAATGCAACACAGTCTGTATGTGCCAGTCATGTGATCAAGTCTTACCAGGCTGTGAGGCCTTGGTGTAACCTTGTCAGAGTTTAGAGTACATTAGAGTGCAGTATAGGCTTTCACATATATAGCCATACTTGATTGCAGGTTTCTTAAAATAATAGGTGATTCAAGATGATGAATCTTTGATGGGTCCCCTCAGGAGGCTTGGAAATTGACCGGCAACAAAGGCAACAGGGCCACTCTGGAGGACTGACAGGATACCAGTAATGACAAAGACAGAGCCCATCAGCAGAACAGATCAAAGGCCCACAGTGACGAGACAGACCAGGTGGTGAGCAGCTAAGGTGGAGTCCTGCTCATTGTTGTTCATGGAGGGACTTGGCAGGAGGCTACCAAGGGGTGGGGAAGATCCACAGGCACAGGCAACACAGGACCTACTGGCTCAGGCTCTGGGAACACAGGATACTCGGGGAGCACAGGACACACAGGATTCTTTGGAGATGCTGGAGGCTGGGGCTGCACATCAGAGAATACAGGACATTTTTCTGGAGACAGGGACTGTGGCTGTTCCATATTCCAGGTGAGACAAAATCTCTATGGATACTCCAAGCAGAGCAAAAGTCTCAGAGGAGGTTAGCTCAGGAATACACAGTGTTTTCTCCCTTCCTCATTTCCTATTTGTTGTATGTTTGTCACACTGAAATGTTTCTGACCATCAAACAAATATTAGACAAAGATAACACGAATACAACAAAATGAAATTTCTAAATGAAGGTGTTTATGATCAAGGGGAAAAAATCCAAACCTACATGGTCCAGTGTGAAAAAGTGATTGCTCCCTAAACTTAATAACTGATTGGGCCACCCTTAGCAGCAACAACTGCAATCAATCGTTTGAGATAACTTGCAATGAGTCTTTTACAGCTGTGGAGGAGGCCCACTCTTCTTTACAGAATTGTTGTAATTCAAGCACAATGGGGGGTTTTCAAGCATGAACTGCCTTTTTAGGGTCAGGCCACAGCATCTCAGTCGCATTCAGGACATTACTTTGACTTGGCCACTTCAAAGTCTTCATTTTGTTTTCCTTAAGCCATTCAGAGGTGGACTTGCTGGTGTGTTTTGGATCATTGTCCTGCTGCAGAACCAAATGTGCTTCAGCTGGAGATCACGAACAGATCGCCAGACATTCAGGATGTTTTGGTAGAAGGCGGAATTCATGGTTTCATTTACCACAGTAAGTCTTCCAGGTCCTGACGCAGCAAAACACCCCCAGACCATCACACTACCACCACCATATTTTACTGCAGCTATGATGTTCTTTTTCTGAAATGCTGAGTTATGTTGTTTTATGTTTTATGTCAGATATAACGGGACACACGCCTTCCAAAAACTGTAACTTTTGTCTTGTCAGTTGAGTATTTTCCCAAAAGTCTTGGGGATCATCAAGATGTTTTCTGGCAAAACTGAGAGGAGCCTTTATGTTCCTTTTGCTCAGCAGTGGTTTTTGTCTTGGAACTCTGCCTCTGACCTTAACTGAAGCAAGTGAGGCCTGCAGGTCTTTGGATGTTGTTCTGGGGTCTTTTGTGACCTCTTAGATGAGTTGTCACTGCGCTCTTGGAGTAATCGCTTTTCACACAGGTTTGGATTTTTTTCCCATCAACCATAAACACCTGTATATTGACAAAATATACAGAAGATACAGTCTCTGAAAGGGTCAGCATGGCAATCTCTGAATGAGATGACCAAGTAACACAAACAGATGTTGAGACAGACAATTCAGCAACATCATGAATAGCCTTTGAATACGAAACACAGCTTTGGACGACTGTGAAATGTGCAGTTGAGTTTTCTTATGGACCGACTCATAAACTGAGAGCATTGGGGGGTTTTTTTAACTGCTGGCTCTGAAACAGCAGACATAATATTTTCAGTATCGGCCAGCAGGGAAACATTAAGAAGCATGTGTTTAAAAGTCAGAGCTGATTAACTCTGAGATCTGCAACTCTGAGCTTCCCATTCCAGAACAGCCAATCAGAGTAAGTTCAACTCTGAGCGTTCACCCTGAGCTAAGTGCATTTGTGAGTAGAAAAAGAAAGCTATTATGAATATATGAACCAATACCAGGATTCACCATGGCAACAAGTAAATAAAGAGCAGAGCCTCCATGTTAATCCAGTGGACTGAGGAATATGAATGTATGTCAGTGCTGACCACCATATTTATCATTAAACACATAAGGGGAGAAAAGCGTGATTTAAATCAGCTTAGGCCACTCTGTCAACATCAAAGATAAAATAAAAGTTTGATCTGTGGTGATCATTTAGCCACACTGAATGTTCATTAGACAAAGCTGGAATTTTGCAAACCTGGTTTTTATTATAGTTTTTTATTATAGTGTTTTTTATTATTGTATAGAAAAACAATTTTTACTGTTGATTTGTTTCAATAAGTATTCAGTAAAAACGTCATGTACTCATGGGATAGAAACTCACCATTTTTTATAGACAATTTAAACTCAGCTTTAATGCTCCTCAAAGCAACCATTTTGATCTAATATCAGCTCACTGATGGCTCTTTGACTGCCATAGCAGAAAGGTTTTACTCAATTACTGTTAATCGTCAGAGTTCAGTCATCGGAAATGCACAGAAGCCTTCCAAGTCTTTAATGAATGTGAAGATTTATCAGTGAAGGCAAACATGTTAAAAGAAATGTCTCGGCTTTGAAAGAGCTGTCTATATTTTGGATGAATAAATCTTATATATAAGTAGCCTACAGATTTGGAAGGTCTATGGAATACCATCTGTATTCCTTATTTGAAAGAGCACTACAAATGATCCAGATATGATGAGCTGGGAAATGAACAGAACCACACTGGATCCAGGCTTGATTTAGTCTAAATCCATGAATCTTATATTGGATCCATCTGGCTGTGCAACTAGACTTTGGCCTCGATGTGGTTTGCTGATTTGGTCTGGATCAGAAAACCACAATGGCATAAGGTGGATGGGTTCTAGCTCAATACACTTAGACTGATTTAGATGATTTTCACAGAAAATATGTCAAGGATTGGAATTTAAACACCTTTAGTTAGTTTTAGAGTCTTAAAGTTATTTCAGCATCATTTAAATATTTCTATTTCCAGGATCCTAACTGTGATACACGTTTTTCCATCTGTGACTAATTTGAAGAATTAATCATTGTTCAGTGTGCTGTGTGTCTAAAGCTTTATACAGATTAGATTTATTTAAACAGTGATTGCTACGGTAACATACAGTAAATGTTTCCAGTGCATGGAGTCTAGCAGATGCTTTACTCTCCAGAGTTAGATGTTAAATGGAGACTATAGATTTGATTCTGATCTGATAATAAATCCCTGACATAAGTGCTCTCTATACTTATACGAATATTGATGACTGAATTTTTGTGAAAGGGGTCATGTTAAATACTCATAAAAAGAAAATTGTGAGTTAATGTCTAACTGGGATTTCAGTATCTGTAAAATGTGAAATGATCTAAATTTTTAAGTACCATTTAGAGCAAAAATGTACAGAAACTAGAGGAATCAGGCACCAGGTGACAGTAACAGATATACTGGATTACAATGCAGCGAGGCTTCTGGGCATTTTGTATTACTTTCAAATAATTATGATCAGCTTTTTCATTTAATATCCCCGCTGAGTCAACACACGTATAGGCACCATTTACTCTTTTTGCCTGTTTTCACACTGACTCAAAACAAGGGCAGGCAAGAACAAATTAAGATTAGTTAGAAAATTACCAAAAACTAAACTAAACTAAAGCACAACATACTGTGATTTTAGAGTTTTTGAACTATCTTCCTGCTCTTACATGGCTCTCGAACAGGCTGTGTGAACACACTGTAGAGGAGAAGCTGTGCAGCTCCTGACTGAGATCTGTCATCAACTGTGTGTGGGCGGCAGGATTGGACCCAAACGCTGGCTCTTAGACAGGACTTTAACATAAAATACAGCTTTATTGCTGAAACAAGTCAATACAGAAAACAAAAATAGGACCAGAACACACACAAACGGGTATGAGGGAGATGCTGACATAAATACACAGAAGGATAACGAGGGATGTGAGAACACACGGGGAACACAGCTGACACGAATTAACATGATGCCACAGGGGAAGCAAAACAAGACACACCGAACATGGAAACACAACACCTTCACAATAAAACAGGAAACTGACACATGACACAGGAGTGGAGTGGAGGCAGACGAGAGGAAGGGAAGGAACACGAAGGAGCACGAGGGAGAGAGAGGAGTCGAGAGAGACATGACAGACTGGGGGAACATGGAATGAAACACAAGGAGGGAAACAAGACACAAGAACTCGCACAACATATACAAACACAGACACACACACAGAGACACAGAGGGCAAAGACACAAGAGGGAATCTAATAATCAAAAGCTAAACAGAATAACCCAGGTATTATAGAACAAACTTTAGACTAACAAAGTGAACTATAACATAAAACATACAAAATGACAAAAAACACAGGAAAACTCAAACATCCCAGGATCGTAAGCTGTGAGTGGTTTGTGGAGCAGGAGAAGGCAGCTGAAGAGCTGGACAAACGAAGAGTGATAAAAACCTATTGTAAAGAAAGATTCACTATCCTGCACAATGTACTCATTGGGTCATTTTGTGTTACACCATTGAAAACAACATACAGTGGAGAATAGGTGAAGAAAAAAGTGCAGGCACCAGGGTGTGGATAGAGACAAGTGTCAGAAGTGATTTGTGTGTGTAGCAACAAGAACGAAAGAGATGGTTTACTAGATGACAGTGAGATCTGCTACTATGTATGGCTTGGAGACAATGGCACTGACAAAACAAAGAATAAAAGAAGAGTTTGGAGCGGAATGTGGCAGAATTAAAGATGTCTTTCAAACTGACCAGGATGAATAGAATAGAGTATATCAGAGGTGCATCTCAGGTTAAATGGTTTGGAGACAAAGTTAAAGAGGCTGGGATGGTGGCTGGACATGTGCAGAAGAGGCATTCTGAATATACTGAAGCAAGTTCAAACATGTTGAATATGGAGCTGCCAGGCAGGAGCAAAAGAGGAAGACCCCAGAGAAGGTTCATGGCAGTAGTAAGGAGGACATGCAGAGGGTTGCTGTGACTGAGGAGGATGCTAGTTATAAGGGTGAGATAGAGGAAGATGATCTACTGTGGCGACCCCTAATTGGAGCAGCTGAAAGAAAAAGTTGCTTACACAGAACACATTTATTACTTTCTTTATGGAACTTTGAAAGAGTAAACCTAATTGTTTAGCAGTTATGGGAGAGTTAAGAAAAGACATTCACATGTCTGCTATTTGATACTTACAGTGATAATGAAATAACCTTTTACTAGCAGTATCTGTATAATGTTATAGTACAAATGATGCACCAAGCGACAGAGAGAGATACAAATGTCAGAGACCAGCTTTGACTTTTTTCAAAGTTAAGCTTTATAAAGGTGAAATAAATATTTATGTGTCTTTAAATGCCTATGCGCTGCTATTAAGTGTAACAGACTTCCTTGCACCTAATAAAAAAGAATTAAACATCTTTTTCAAATGGTGAGCAACAGGAGGCCCAGAGGCCTCCGACATACTCACTCCTCAGTTACTATTCTCAAGATTTCATTGCTACCACCAGTGGGGCTATAATGCCATTACTTTTTGTATCTGACTGGTCATTCTCTGGCTTTAAATAAATAACCACTTGGGCCAAGCTGAGTGGTGTGGTCACATCACAGTATAACTGTTCAACTTGACCAAAAACACCATACATGAAAGCACAATTACCCGTTTGGTGTGTGGTTTTATTAGCAGGAAACACCCTTTGAAACATGTATACACACTTTTTTCGTCCTCCTCAGATACTCTTTCCATCCTGTTCAGATTATGATCTTTAATTATAGTTGCTGACATTCTGCATGTACAGTGGGATGCGAAAGTTTGGGCAACCTTGTTAATCGTCATGATTTTCCTGTATAAATCGTTGGTTGTTACGATAAAAAATGTCAGTTAAATATATCATATAGGAGACACACACAGTGATATTTGAGAAGTGAAATGAAGTTTATTGGATTTACAGAAAGTGTGCAATAATTCTTTAAACAAAATTAGGCAGGTGCATAAATTTGGGCACTGTTGTCATTTTATTGATTCCAAAACCTTTAGAACTAATTATTGGGACTCAAATTGGCTTGGTAAGCTCAGTGAGCCCTGACCTACATACAC
>VOQK01016864.1:16118-28336 GCA_015052645.1 Benitochromis conjunctus
ACAGACAGTGGTTTGCAGACGGTTATTATGTAATGTGGTTCAGGTGGTAGAGTGGGTTTGTTGTGAGGACAAGGCACTTAACCTCAAGTTACTTCTAACTACAGGCATGGCCACTCTGCCGCTGTTAGTGTGTAATGAGAATCACACTGTAAAGAGCTGTGAAGAACTTAAAAAGTACTAAATAAGTGAAGATCATTCATCATTTATGAGAAAGAAGCTGATGGTGCATTTGCATATGTGATATGTTCCGTTAGCAAGCTTTTACCATTTCAACGACTTTTTTATAAAAAAATAAAATGGTACTCCAAGTTGAAGTAAACACAGAGAGGAGAGAGTGGTATTGTATCTGAATGGGATTTGCCAGCAATGAGTTCACCAACCAGCCTTACAAAACTTCTTAACAAGCTTCCAAACTAAATGAAAGATGTGGAGATGGATTCTACTAGAGGTGGGCCGATCGATCCAGATATCGATAGTATCGATACCAACGCTGGTATTGGTATCGGATCAATACTATTGTGACTGGCCCTCTATTTATTTGGTTTTGGATCGATACCAAAATTTGCAGACTTGCACACCACTAGATTCTACCGTAAAGTTTTCTGACATTTGCAGTTTACCAGTCTTTTTCTTATTATTTTTATTATTATTATTATTGATCTGAGTATTAAAGCTTCTATGGCTGTACATTGGGTAAGGCGATGGCCAAATCACCATTGGCACAGAGACTGCAACAACATCAATATTCACAGATTGAGCTCCCAGCATACTAGATCTTGATTGTCTTCCTTTACAAGAGTAAAAATATTTCAAGTACAAAATCCAGAAGGTCTTTGGTTGGTAAGAACTATCATGTATAAGGCAATAAGTTCAAAACTAAAGACTTTGATGTATTGGCATGTGAAAGTTTTGCATTGTCTGTGGTTCCATAATGATTTCAATGCTAGATTTCACAGGGGTGGTCACCACCCCCAACATAGTTTAAACCAATAAATTGAGAACAGCTTCTCTAGCAGTACACAACAAATAAATTAAGAAAATTGTGGGCTGTTGTAACCGGGTTTGGTTCATACTCCATTTTTTTGTCTTGCTTAAAGTTCCAGGTCCAAAGGACCAACAGTCTTGGCTGGTGCAGTCAATGACCATTGCCTGGGTTGGTCTATGTGGAGGGGCAGCCAGTTTTAGAGGTGGACTCCCCTGAACAAGTCCCTTCTGAGTAAAGAAACTATACATACAGAAGATTTACACTATGTGAGTGATCAGAGGTGGCAAAAGTACAGACTTTCTTAAGTACAGATACCTTGATTAAAAAAAATACTCCAGTAAAGCTGAAGTGCTGAAGCAACTTTTTCAATCAAGTAAAAGTGAAAAAGTACAAGTTCTGAAATGTACTCAGAGTACGAAAGTAAAAGCAGCTCCTTCATGGCCAATTCTACTAACATTTTTTTGTACAAAGTAACTGAATCTTGTGCGATATTATAATAATATAATATTTTAGTACACAAGAATACAAATATTATTCAAATCTAAATTCTAACTCTAACGAATATACTTGGTAGGCTACAAGCAGTGAAAGAGTATAAGATCTGCTGTAGTGGCTCAGCATTAGGAAAATACTAACAACTAGCAATAATTTTTAATTTTATGATGTAATCTAAATCTGATGAGCACCACAGCCTGTGCACAAGTCAAACACAGCACATTACTGTAAATTCACCACATTAATGCAAACTAACCTGTTTATCCTGGACAAATCTACCTAGTGTTTTCATTCAACATTTGAATAACACAAAGTTAGTATAGCTTAGTTTGTTTTGCAGGATTTTTCCCAATATGAAAATACAGAATTTATCAAAACACATAATGAACAGATCCAATAAATATATGATAAAAATTCTAACATCACACGTAAGCTTTAAATGTGAAGTTTATCAAGCATCACTGAGCATTCCTTACCTTCAAATCTAACCTCTCTTCTTCCTCTCCTCTCCTCGCATCTCCTGTCTCTCTTCCTAAACCTTTCTTCATCTCAGAGTGGAGTTAGCTCTCTTTCTTTTCCCTCCCTGTGAAATACAGCAGCTGGAGCATTAGCTAGCAACACACTGTGCGACAAACTGCACGCAAACATTTTGTGTGTTTGTCGATGTTTGTTGAGCTGATAGAAACAATGAATTTGAAATGACCTGACACCTAATAATGCAATTGTTACTATGTTTTTGCATTGTTCTGACTTCTGGATCATGCTGAAGGATGACGTGGACAAGACTGAAGTCTTCCAGATGAGGCGCCTAGGCCAAATCCTGGGTGTCAGTTTTCTCAACCACCTTATGAATGCCTTTTGTTCAGTGCTGTGCAAACCAACCAATCAACCAACCGTTGCAACTCTCATTCAGTCTTGATCCCAGGGATTCTGGATGGAAGCATCCATGCAATGCACCTAAGAAGCAGTGGAAAAAAATCCCTTCCATCCCAATCTCTACCTCCATGCAGCCACTCTTTATACTCTGTGGTGTGGCCAACTGTTGCAACTTAACTACGACTGCAAAATAGCACAAAATCAAATGTGATAGTATCAAATTTGCTGTCAACTCCTAGTGGCTCATGGAGTATCTTACTGCAATAATATAAAATCTAAATCATCAGACTCAGAATACTTATTAATTAAATCTTACTAGATCTATGTGGGCTACTAATCATGTTATCATTATCATTGTTCCATCGACATCTGTGAAAAAAGTCAAAGTCCTGACTTTTATCCAGAGCATAGTTAACTATTCCATTGCCAGTTTAAAATCAAGAGTGAATTTCCTGTTGATAGCTTGTTATTTTTGAAATGATTGAAGTTTAAGCCACGACTAGAAGAAGGATAAAAACAAAGCTGTCAGTGAGCTGTGGTGTTTACTATGATAAATGGGTGTAAACAACATTTTTAAAAGGTTTTGGTTGAAAAACTCTGAGATCTTCTTCATCTTCTTCTTTTACAAGATTTTGTTAGCCTCTGGTGCACACAATTAAAACCTCTGAAAGTGGCCAGGAGTTCTTAACAGAAGGATGCAGTGTTTTCAGCCAAATGTAATAATTGCAATTTTCACTGGTCCAGTTTCACAGTTACATTAATGTGATGACCAGGTTTGGTTGCAGTTGCTTTAGATGAAAGGAGAAAATTCATTAATTTAACTGGTAAAGCAATTATGAAATGTGTACGTAGAGCACACTGCATTAGTGTGATGAAAGCCTGTCATTGTCCTGACTGCTGGTTTTAGCATTGACGTTTTAATTGGTGATTTTCAGCTCTCATTCTGCACTGGAAACACAGTGACGGCAGGAAAAGTTTCTAGGACATTTCAGAAAGAATGTTAGCTTCTAAGCTGGCCACATACACAATTCTGTGCACTGACGCAAACACACACATATGTGCACACACACACATGCACGCACACACACACACACGGCAGAGTCATTGAAATTGAGTAGTCTGACTGAGCCTTGTGTGGGCTCAGTGACAGCGTTGATTAAACATTAAGGAAGAGATATAATGCCATTTTACCACTGTGAGTTATCCAACCCCTTTGTACTATCATTTCATCTTTGCCCTTGAACTCAAACACATTGCCGACTGACAGGATAGAAAGAATAATGATAATGAATTATGCATAAATGAGAACTTGAATTCATCTTTATCCAACTTTGGAAAGTTGGTGCATCTGAAGACCCCTGAGTGTTATTTGTCATGCCGCTGACAGGAAACACTGCACTTGGTACTTATAAAAATGGTTCCGTGTCTCAGTCAAAATGAACATTTGTGTGCAGGATAATCTTGATCCTTCGTATAATTGGAGGGCATAAGTAGGTGAGACGCAGATGAAAATAGGCAATTTGTCCACTTGTACTGCCTTTGGTCCCTTTACAAGTGTGGTGTGAAATTAAACTGGTGGAAGCAGTGGGGTTGTAGAAAAAGTGTTTTAAATTCTCAACATGATGATGGCAAATTACCTGGTTATTTCCAGGTTTTGTTCATATTTACTGTATGAAGGGCGCACACACTCAAACGCACAAACTAGAACATTTTGTATTTTTTTTTAACGCAGTGTGTTTCCTGTCTGATACTCTAGGATGGAACAGCAGTCGAATTTCCTTTTTGGCAAACCAGTAAAGTGACAACAGAGTCTGTGATACCAGATGAAGTGTCTACTGAGATACAGAGGAGCTGCAGACTTTCACAAAGAGTATAGACTTTGCAGCAGCAGCAGTGGCATCTTACTGATTGTTGTTTTGTCTTGTCTGATCCATCACACTGTACCCATATCTAGCAAATCGAGGTCATACGTGTCTTTTTCTATATATATCAATGATGGTGAAAGCACAAGCTTTAGATTCACTTGGACAATCAGAAAAATTGCACCCTAACACACTGATATATTCATAGCTTTATTTCCACCTAGGTTACACACTTATCACTTTCATTTTGGCCAAGATATTGCTGTTGGGATAGGTGTAATTTTCTCTGCAGGCCTTCACATTTCCTGGGCATCTTATCATCAGCCAATGCCCTTTGATATTATGAACTTTTGAACATGATATGAAAGGTGTTTTTGTGCGCCTCTCGTAGAGGTGCTCTGTTTAATTTGTCAGGCTCTTTGCTGTTTTTGATGGTGTGTCACTACAAATTATTTTTAAAAAAGTATTGCTGGCTGAACTGTGTACAGTATCAAGGCTAATAAATGAAGTGCTGAGACTTCTATACTTATTTTGCATCTGCTGCTCATAATAGATTACCTTAGGCAGCAGTAAGCTGACCTGGCAAACTTTCCAACTAGGCTTTAGCAACAGGGTGAAAAAGTACAAATCTGACAAACTTTTTTTTTTTTCTTCCCAAATTTCTGCGCTCTGTGTTTTGTACTACAAGCCCACTATATGCTGGATATAAAGCTAAGACAGATTTTCCTGCAACTACAGCCTTGTTCAGCTTCGTGTTTACATGCATTCATGTAATGAGAAAACTCGAGATGGGGACGTTTGTTGTGCTGCTGCATTTCAGTTATTACCCGAGCTCTCATAATCCATAAACATAAGCAAAGAAAAAATCCAGCGTAAGCTACATTACTTCATAGAACATGATACAATACAACAAGCGTTTTGTTTGCTAAAAACAATATTAATATAAAGTACAAAGAATTGGAAGTTAAACGAATTATAATAATGACACTGGTCATAAATGCTGTGCTTTCACAGTATTTATGACCTGTCTTATTCAGAATCTCATTAAATATTCAATATGTAGTGACATTGTGAACAATATTTCAATATTTAGTCACCAGCAACTTTTTTAGTTACACCTCACCTGGTTGGAACCCCTTTTGCCTTCCAAACTGCCTTAATTCTTCATGGCATAAATTTAACAAGTTACTGAAAACAGTCTTCAGAGTTTTTGGTCTGTATTCACATGATAGCATCAGTAAGTTGCTACAGATTTGTCCACTGCACATCCATGATGTGAATCTTCTGTTCCATCAAATCCAAAAAGTGTTGTGTTGGATTGAGATCTGGTGACTGTGGAGGCTATTTGAGTACAGTGGACTCACTGCCACGTTCAAGAAACTAGAGAAATATTAACTTTGTGACATGGCGCTTTATTCTGCTGGAAATGGCTATCAGGAGATGGGTGTGGCCATAAAAGGATGAACATTGTCAGCAACAGTATTTATGTAGGGCCCCTAAGAAAATATCCCTACCATACCCTACCATTTGAATGTTGTAGCAGAAATTGGAAAACATCAGACCAGGAAACATTTTTCCAATGTAACCTCCATTTCCTGTTTATAGCTGACCAGAGTGGCTGCTTACTGGATATTTTTTCTCTTGTCCAGCCTCTTCTCTGTAAATGCTAGAGATGGTTGTGTGGGAAAAGTCCCAGTAACTCATCAGTTGTTGAAATTCTCCTATCAGCTCAACTGGAATCAACAATCATGTCATGTTCCAAGTCACCTTTTTTCCCCATTCTGATACTTGGTTTGAACTTCAGCAGATCATCCTGACTAAGTCTACATGTCTAAATCCATGTTGCTGTCATTTGATTGGTTAATTATTTGCATTAACAAGCACCTGAACCTAATAAAGTAGCTGGTGAGTGTAAGTAACTTTAATGCTTGTTGGTATTCATGTTTGTTGCGTTTTCCCACACAAACATATTTTTTTGACATTTTTTGGATATATCATAGGTTTTAGATAAATGTTTATTATAAATAATGGTCTTCCTAATCATGTGGACAATATTTGCAGTGGGGGAAATAATTATTTGATCCACTGATATATATATTTCTTACAAAGAAAGTCTCTAATATTTATCGTAGTTCCATTTTAATGCAATGAAAAATTTGAAAAAAAATTGAAATCATAATCTGTGCACAGAATATGCAATAGCTTGTTTCCAAATGTCTCTCATTACCCAACAGAAAAAGAGAGAGCGAGGCAGCAATGTGACTTAACCAATATAGCCAAACCGGAAACTTTGAGCAGAGAGAAAAAAAAAAAGATTTGCATAACACCCTAATTAATTCTGGAGTAATTAGGGCCAGTATGCAGAACGATGCTAAAATCCTCAATTTTGCCTAAGCAAAATTTTATTGTTTCACATTGAAGACATTGTTGTAACGTGAATGTACTCTGTTTTTACCCCAAATTTCTCGAGTCCAGGTCTCATAACATTGACATGTCAAAATGGCTACATAGCGCCACCTATGGACAACAAAAAGTTAGCATTTTGTTCTCTGCAAGTAATATAACCAACAAAATGTAAAGAATAGGCCCTATTTAAGTTGCATATAAGTGTATACAAGTCCTAGACAAGTTCTGCTGAAATATTTAAATGTCCTGATTTAAACTCTTTTATATTACATTGTGCTATGCCATGTGCAAGAGCTTTATCATCTCTGCTTGCAGCTCTAATTAGAGTCATTTCTGCTGATGGAGTATGAGCGTCTACATTATTTTTACACCTGTCCTACACTGCCTCAAGGAGAGAAGCCAAGCCAACATGATCGACAGCCTAAATGATTTTTAAATATTAAGGACTAGCAGACTCATTAGATTGGAGACCACTCAATAGTAAAGTTACCCCTTCTAATTTTGGATAGGATTATTCTCTTAAGCATAATGGTGAAGAGCATGACAGCATCATATGTGCTGCTGTTTTAATATACTTGTGCATAGGGAGGTCCTTTGGAGCCTGGCTGTGCTTGATGAAGGTGCTATCACCCTCAATGAGAGGAATAATTATCTCAACAACGCATACATAAGTCCTCTATTACATTAAGGCCCACTTTAATAGACCTCCAGTAAGAGCGGGAGTGGTGGCTTAATGTAATTGGTTACTAGACGACATGCGGAGGGAAGCGTCACAAAAAATGAAGAAGATTTATAAGACAGGCTCCATCTCAGTATTTCTTTCCTCTTTCTTCCATCCCCCACTGACGCTTTATTTGACCACTCTAATCGCTCCTGTCCTGTGATCTCACAAGTGTGTCATATAAATGGCTGGCGCATTCTGTTTATTTTTCCCATCCATAATACATAGGGTATCTAAATCCTGCTGGCGTGTGCAGGAAACAGAGGGAGAGGGTGAGAAAGAAAGGGGGAGAATGAGGTGGCTTGCTAATGGTGTGAGGCATAAAGGCTCAGAACAAAGTGGCAGAAATACATACACATAAGCCAAGAAGAACCAGAGAGGCCACGCACTGTGGTCTGCTGGTTGAGAAGTGGTGATTTGAGAGTTTGGAGCTTAGAAAGGCTTTAGACAGAGTCTGATCTGCCCCTGCTCGAGAAGTATTTAGAATGAGCTGCCTAAGTATTGCCTCATGCTCACCTGACCGCAAGGTCACCCAAAACCACATTTTAATTTGGTTCTCTGCACAGCACAAATTGCTCTCCAGTGTAACCTTTATCTTTCTTTATCCAACAGCAAGAGAGTGCTTTCTGTCCAACAGAATTCACCACAAGGCACATTTCCATACACACTCACCGGATTCTTTCCACTGCACAAGCTAGAATCATTTATATGCATGGTACTATGTGTCACATGAAAATATGTGCTACAATCAGCAGTCACAGCTCCTGCCATCTGTATTTAAGCAGGATTTATAGATTACATTCAATAAACGTAACTAGCAGTGTAGCACGTAAATCTGGGACGCATATGCGCCTACACTGAAGTTTCTCCCCCCTTATACATCCATTACGGTAACTACAAGTAACCAAATCGACAAGTCAACAAATGAATCTTTAGCTTATAATGTATTTCTGTAAAGCTTTTACAAGACGGTTTTAGAGCATTATAACACATTAACATTATTTCTATTTTATTGTTCTTCACTATCCCCTGAGGATATAACAAAAGCCTTCTCACTCTAGTTCTAACAGTAAAAACCTTTTTTTATATTACTGTATATTTAATAATACAAGACGACTGAACAAGACTTGTTCTGTTTTATTTGCAGAGTTATGGGGAATTAGTTTCCGCCAAGCACCAAAATTGAATTGGGTACTGTCTAATTTATATAAGGAACAGAAAAAGGTTGGGAAGAGGTTCTGAGGAGTGCCACAAAATTTGTTAGCAAGATAAATCTCAAGATATTAGCAAGCTAAATATATTAACATTCCATTATTAAACAATATATCGCTGCTAGCAAGCTGTGCCAGTTGTTTTATTGCTCAACCTTGCTCGTATTTGCCATTCATAGTTTTGAATTGACTTTTATAACACTATATTGCTTTTTTGTCCAGTCTGTTGCAGGATGGGACCAAAATGCACTGTAAATAACACTGATTATCTTTTCATCAACGTATCTATTAGTGGGTAGGAGTTATTAGGGAGCGAGTGAACAGTTAGTCCTCAAAGTTGACGAGATATAAGCAGAAAAAATTGGCAAGGGCAAAGATTTAAGCGAGTTTGACGAGGGCAAAATTATGATGGCTCGAGCATCTACAAAACTGTTCTTGTGGGGTATTCCCGGTCTGCAGTGGTCAGTATCTATCAAACACAGTCCAAGGAAGGAGCAATGGTGAACCAGCGACAGGGTCATGGGCAGCCAAGGCCCACAGATGCCAGTGGGGAGTAATGGCATCTGTGGCAGATCCAACAGCTGAAAAAAATGTAATGCTGATTCTGATAGAAAGGTGTACACAGAGTATTGTATTTGTAGCTATAGACCAGTCAGAGTGCTCATGCTGACCCTTGTCCAAAAGTGCCAACAATTGACACGTGAGCAGCAGAACTCGACCACAGAGCAATGGAAGAAGGTGGCCTGGTCTGATGAATCATATTTTCTTTTATATCACTATGGGAAGAAGGCAAGCATTGTTCCAGACGACAAAAAATATTCAGGAATGGTTTGAGTAGTACAGCATGTAATTACTTTGGGCTTACTTATAATGTTCACAACTTTTTTAATTACCCCTCCGATGTTGCTCCTCGTTGCTGTGGTTCTAAAATGGACTCATATAAAACTGCAGTGCATTACTGTGGCTTGTGTGTGTATGCCACTGGTTGCCATGTCAAACTTTTGAGTCAAGTTTCTTTCCCTGATTGAAAACAAATCTTCATTCTTTTCACTCTCTGGCTGTGAGCCTGCCTTACTGCCCTGCGGTTCACTGCTTTGCTGCCTACTTTTTCACTCATCTGCACTCATATATAAGCAACATCCCATGAATATTACAGCCTTTAACCCACAGCTAGACAATATCAGCGGAACATGAATGGCATCTGTTTCAGAGAGATTATTAAAAGAACTAAAAATTTGCTTTGCCCCCTCTGAATGACTCACAGGCAACACAGGCAAAATCCTATTCTCTTTGTTTTCTGGAGTTTTTTCTGAGGATTTTAATTTTCACTTTCAGATTTTGTGTCTTGCAGCAGAGCTTTATGCATAAGCTGCTGTTCAGAAAACATGTCTCCTTCTGGTTTCCTGCTGGTATTGCAGAGCAAAGCCAGGATAAACAGGTGCCTGTTTTGAGATTATTCGGCGTAGGTGAACCATTTGGAACTCATCTGCATGCCTCACTACCTTTCTAGAGTTCATAGAAAGTACAAAATATGTATTTTTAACCCAGTATATTAAATTAAATACTGTACGATGGCACGAACTAAAAAGAAACAAGGAAACAGAGTTTTGTTTTGCCTTTTATGTCTCCATCTGATCCCTGATTTGTCCAAAGGCATTATCTCTGATTTGATAACGCTGTCAAAAGTCTCATGAAAGGATGGTTAGAGACAATGCAAGATCAAAGGATGCTTTTCTAATATCTGTCATTAGGAAGGGTGAGCATTCAGGAAATGCGTTTCGTAGAACTGAGTAATTACACCTGCCAAGTGTTATTCAAAAAAAAACAAAAAAAAACAGGAAAGAAAAGAAAAGTAATGTTTTCCACCACTTTTTCAGCTCACCCCAAACCCAATCTAGGTTGCTTGAATGACAGCATTGCAAAAACTGTGGAAAAAGGCAAAATGAGAGTGACTGAACTGGAATAGAAGTGTCGTGGAGAGAAGATGGATTCCTGTGCTCTCAGTGGAAAGCTGTCATAACAGTCCTCAGCAGCTGTTCTGGGAGCAGCTAGGAGTCGCTGGAAATATGTCACACACACCTCTACTCCTCTGTACAGGCCCAGGCAGGAGTCCCACCAAACTGTGTCACATTTCCATCTCATTGTGGTGAAAGCCACCCAACAGAGAGGGAGAGCAGCACAGAAGAGCCAGGGCGCAGGGGGAAGATCCTTTAATTTAGTCTCAGAAGAAAGCTTTAAGCTTCTATCCCACAAGGGAGCGAGAAAGCAGCATGAAACACTGCAGTCGTAAGTTGCCCCCTCACAATGCTCACTTCTATCACAGCACTTCCATCAGATCCGCTGTGATGACGAGTGATCGTGTAATGGGTATGAACATATACCATTGTTGCCAGTATCCATGCTCTGTAACCACTATGCAGCGTAACTGGTGGGTTTTCCTCTCAACGGTGAGTAAAAAAATGTTAAGCATAAGAGTTAACAACAGCGAGCAGTCGGGGGATCCAGAGAGTAAAAGTCGTGTCATCCCCGATAAGACTCAGCCTCTGGCCCTACAGGAGGCAGTTTAAACTTAGGAAATTATGAATGCCCACCAGACTCTTATACCATGTTTGTACTCTCAGCCCGAACAACTCTGCACAACCAATTCTTTTTGCTCCAGTAGTTTGCAATGACAGTGTTGACACTTTTGTAAAACACCAAATTAAATGTGATCCACCATTTATTCATGAGTTTTTTCATACCAGTATTATAGTTGAGTTTTAAATTCAACACAAGCAATGTAAAGACTTGCATCCAAATAGGTCTCTAATGGAGTTGTCTTTAATGCTTCGGGCAAGCAGACTACAGGATACAGGATAGAGTGCTTTAGATTCATACAGTACACACTGAGGATGTAAAATGTTAATTACAAAAAAAGCTGATCGGAACAGTGAAACTTGAAACACAACAATAGAATGCAACTAAATATATGATAAAAATGTTTTTGCGTTGGAAAAAGTGACACCTGAAAACACTTAAAATGATTCAATTCTTAAACTTGCACAAAATGATTATTTGGCCACATGGGGCAACAGAACAACCGATAAAAATACAGCAAGCATTACACAACGACCTACACTGTTGATACAAGGCAGGGTGGTTTAACGTTTTCATGTTGTTTATGTCATATTTTGACTGAAATGTTGCAGCAGAAATCAAGTGCTAGTCAGAAAATGGTACCTTTGATTTTCCTCATAATTGACAGGGCTGGTCTTCTGCTACTTTAGCCCATCCGTATCAAGGTTGAACTACATTAAGACATTCTCTTCTGCTTTCCATGGTTGTAACAACTGGTTATTTGAGTTATTATTGCTTTCCTGTCAGCTATAAAACAGCCATGCCTTTTTCCTCTGACATCGACATGTCATTTTCAGATAGAGAACTGCTTCTCACTGTCTATAAATTCACCTTGCTAGCCAAACTAGCTGGTTAGCCATTAAAAAAAGCAAAATGGCAAAGGCTATGAAGCTAAAGTCATCCATCACATACATATGTTACGTGGCACTGAGACAGAGCCAAAAGAAATAGTGGTAAAACTGACATGTTAAGCTGAAATAAGTCAACTTATTTCTAGAACTGAGGGAAAATGAGTCTGCTGAAAATTTTCTGTTTTATTATAAGCA
>VOQK01016869.1:21712-31923 GCA_015052645.1 Benitochromis conjunctus
TACATAAATGCATAAAAAAGGCTGAAAAGAGATCATTACATTAGGGTTTTTGGCAGCACCTGTAAGGCACGTTTTTGATGAGAAAGGTGTCCCGTTACTGCCACCGCATCTGCCTAAAATAGTCTTGTCGTCTCCTTCCATCCATCAGTGCTGTGGTTGACTACCTCGCTATAAGCAATTACCGCTCCAATTGGACTTAATGACACTGAGAGGGAGGCGGATCTGCAGCTTGGGGAGCAGCTATGTGCTATTTATAAATCTTTTGAACAGGCACCTGAAGCTGCTCAATCAGAGCTGTAGAGCTCCAGATTGAGTACCATAAGCCTGTTTTGGGAGCCAGCGATTGGCTCCACTGTTTCTCTACCACACCGTGACCTATTTCTGTAGCTGGTGTAGCCTGGACATTAAAAACAAAAACAAAACAAGCATGAAAACACTGTCATCATTTTTATCTGCACCATCATTCTGTCCCAAACAGCTTGGGAAGGCGAGAGAGTGGTTTACCCACAGCACCTTTAGTTCATTGTAAGCCATACTTTAAATTCACCGGCCTTTGAGTTTAGCTGCAGTCGGCTAATTATTCTCCTGTTAAGGATAGGCTCAGTGTTGGTGTCATCCATCTTTGTCCAGCACGGTTGCACATGACAGCTTCCACACGCTGATTGATATCTCCATTGGCACTCCCACTCAGGGATAATGAAAATGAATGACGGCAAGGTGCAGAGCGTCTCGCAGACTCTCTCCATGCTACATTAACTACGACCGGCAGAGTTTTTGCCAGAAGCAAAACTTCTCTTTCTTTCCATGTACATGTCCCATTGGATACAGTTTGGCAGCTCCACTACCTTTAACATGACCACACTTGACATGACCACTAAAATACAAGCGACACTGGCACTCGTATTTTAGTGTAAGCACTTTGTGGGGGTTGTTGCGATGAATCTGCCAGCTGGGGTCCAAACTGTCTGCCAGCTGTGGTTCAAACAATGTTTTTCTTTCTGTCTTTCTTTCTTTCTTATTTGATGGGATTTTATTGTTGAAATGTGGGGCTGTAAGGTGATCTGAGACAATACCATACACAGTATTACACAGTATTAGTATGAAGAAAAAAAATCAAGTGAATTAATACTTTGTCATTAAAAGCAGTATCCTAGCTGTTTTGATTGATTAATCTCTGTGGTGGCTCCCAGTCCTACCCCTCATCCTACTAGTACAGTAAATATATCTGTTGTATAAATTTGAAAATCTGTGATTTTCAGAATTTGACCGCTGACCTTTTAGTAGCTCCACCCATGGGATGAATTTTAAAATCCTATATTGCCTCATTCTTGAGTCATTCACAAACTCTATGCCCACCCATCATGAAACTGCACCTGACTACACCCCAAAAACTGCTCACGAATGTCTTGAGGAACACAAAAAAGGACCCAAGGCAATGACTCAACTTCCAAGACCCACTAGATCCAATCCAGGATCCCCACCTCTCAACCGCCAGGACTCAAATGAACCATTATAATTGTCATGGATATCACATGACACCCCCTGAGGTCTCATGTTTACACCCTAAACAGTAAGAGCAGTTTTGGACCCTATTATAGAATATAAGTCTGGTTTTAATGTTGCTGATTGATGTTTATGTCACATGGCTGCCGATGACACTGGGATCTGGTAGAGAGGAAAGGCTGAAATGGTTTGAACATGTGCAGAGGAGGGCGAGTGGCTATATTAGACAAAGGATGTGGAGGATGGATGAAAAAGAGGATGACTACAGAGAAGTTTAATGCTGGTAGTGAAGAAAGACATGCAGAGGGCTGGTGTGGCAGAATAAGACACTGGGGATCGGGTGATTTGGAGGCAGATGATCTGCGGTGGTGACCCCTAAAGGGAGCAGCCGAAAGAAGCGGAAGAAGCTTAACACTGACACCAAAATCTTCTCAACAGGGTGTTACTTGTTTTTCTCACTTCCTCTTCACATATTTCTCTCCTCCCTGTCAAGTAACATTGTATTTCACACACACAGTTTATCAGAAATGCAACCTGGTCACACCACCACGTAACTATTACTCCAGTGTATTTTATTCAGTCACATTTGACAGAGCAGCATGGCTAACATGAAGTGGAGCACCTGTTCTCTGAAATACTAGAGTGATGACACTGTGGCATTTAGCCAGAAAGATGAGCACAGCTCTGGAAGGCTTCTTACGGTGAGTCTCGCTGTCTGCCGCCCCAGCCATCAGGAGAAACATTATCTGATTGGCCATAAAGACGTTGATTTGAGGGAAAAGGAAACAAGTGACAGTTTACAAATGTCATGCTGGTCCTGTCACACTTGTAAAAGATAATATTACAGAGGTCCAAGAACACCCAACTGCCACAGTTGGAAGATAATGGAAGGTGACTTTTACAAATGTGAAGAGGTGGCCTTTTCGCAGTGAATTTCATCAAGTGGGGCCATGGGTGTGTTTATTGGTCAGGGCGCTAGTGCATGCCAAATGGAATTTTTTTTCTTATCTGGAGGCCAAATGGCTGTGCCAGTAATCAATCTTGGTATCTGTGAGCATGATATTCATTACATTATCATTTTCTTTGTATGCCAAAAGGGAGGCACAGGGTTCTGTTTCTGGACAGACTCAAATTACGCTCCACATTTAAGAGGTGTATTAAACAGTGACGTTTTTAAAACAATAAAAACACAATGTTCTGATGTTTTCATCCAACAAATATTTTTTGCCCAGTACACAAAAATGTTTAATTATAAACCTACTTTAAGTGGTCGGAAAGACAACGTTTGAAATCTGCTGTTGTGGCTGACCTAGATTGCACTGTGAGACACCACACCAGTGAACAGTGGAGTGCATTTTCAACTTGAATGACCAAAGACAGGCTGCTGCAAAATTCAGACACTTTCAGGCCAGGATGCTGAGGACTTCCCATGATGCACTGAGCATTTCTTCTCCACTCTTTTCTTTTTGTCTTCTCTCTCCCACAGTTTGTGTTTTGTCCTCTATGCTCTGATTTTTTTTCCTCCTCTCCCCTCACTCCCACAAGGTTACAGCAGATGACTGCCCCTCGCTGAGCCTAGTTCCACCAGAGGTCTTTTCCTATTAAAGGGGAATTCTTCCTCTCCACAGTTGCCAAGTGCTTCCTTACAGGAACTAATTTCAATTTGGGAGCTTTTGCCCTAATATTGCAAGACACTATGTAACTCAAATAGGAAATTAATTTTAGGGTGTAGCACGCAGGATCCGGCGAAAGAACGATTAACTAAAGACAGCTTTATTGCTGGAGAATCCAGAGCAAAACACAGGGCTTAAATAAACCAGGGAGTAACGAGGGAATGGAAAACAGGAGGCAAGCACAGCTGGAGCCAATCTGACATAAGGAGACAAAGATTTTCAAAGTAAAACAGGAAACATGAGAGACATACGCAAAGATGCGGACTTGACACTGAGACAGAGACATGAAACGTGGGACACAGGAAAGGCACAGAGTAGACATAACGTGGGACACAGGGGAGGCACATTAACAAAACCTAAAGACTACAAATCAGGAAATACCAAAGAACTTCGGGAGCCAGAAATCCAGAAACAGAAACCAAAAGACTAGCAATGATAAATCATGCCAAAATCAAAGATCAATAATAATACAAAACACAAAACACTGGGTCACCGACCCAGGACCGTGACAATTCTTTAAAACTGAATTGAAATTAGTCTAATGAGTAGTTAATTGTGTTGCCAAGCAACTACCATTTTTCTAAAGATATTTATTCCAATACAAAATGCTCAATTCAAATTCTTTTAGGATTTGTTGACCATGTGACCATTAGATACTTCCTGATATGTTCCTTGAGCAAACTCACTCAAAATTATGTTCTGTGTATTGTTAAGCGTATTGAAATTAATTATAGATTACACAAACTGTAATCAAAAAGTGCCTCTAACAGGACCAGTTTCGCATTCAGCCTCACACTGCTTCTGTGTGTCACGCTCAGAGAAAAGCAGCTAATGCACTGACCCTTTAACCTGTGTTCCTGCAGACTATTGAGAGAGAGAGAAAGTCTGATGCCCGCGGATAGAACAAACCTCCATACGGCCCAGAAAAAAAAAGCTTATTCATTCAGTGGAGGGACATGACTACATGTAAGAGGGCTTACTTTTCTCTAGCCGAGTGAATCATTTATTAAATTCTCCTCTGGGAGTTGGTCATTCTGGTCAGCGTGCAGCCTAAATTTCACTGTTTTAAAAAAATAAAATCAGCTTTAACTTAGAAAGCGAGATTACACAACACATGGTGCATCAATCTGATAAAAGAAAAATGTGAGTAGGCAGTTCATTTGATTGACATGAATGCTTGGTGTGTTCTTTCCACCTCATCTCAGGCTGTTCTGCTCAGATGCATTAGTCCTGAGGCAGGAGCTGTACTCCCTGTGACCTGTTAGCACTGCAGAAGGTCAATACCACTGCTACCAACAGCAAAGCTTATGAATTGTTGCTGTTGCACCCTCCCTAGGGTAGGTAGGCATGAAGAAAGCAGGCTGTATGATATATAGGTTATCCTGGATCTGCTGACAACTTTGTATATTTCTCCCATGATACAATATATTGTGTATCTATATCTGCTGGGTGAGGTAGTATTTTTTTTTATAATAGTGAGCTATACTGTGGGGATTTGAAAGTGCCACATACAAAAAAATAAAGTCAAACCCCCTAAGTCAAAATAATATGAGAACTTAGACCCTTAGTTTTAACCGCTGAAGTACATCATAAGCCATGAAATTCATGCTCACAATAGCGACTAACAGACATTTTCATGTTAAATATTTTAAATGAGTGACAGATTAAATGATCCAGAAAATGTCATGTCTTTTTTAGACAGGCAGAACATGTCAGCAGATGGTCTCTTTATGTTCATGCTCTCCATGACTTCTTTTCTGCTCAGTGGTATCCATCCAGACCAAAGTTAGCCTGATTCAAGCATCAGGAAGTAAATGTGCTTCATTCACATTCATCAGTGACTACAAAAGTCTGGAGGCAAAGTCACTTCGGTGCCAATTTTTTCCAGTCAAGAAGTTGATTTTCTTTTTCAGTTCACCAACTGGAAGCCTTTTGCTATAAAAAAAACTTACTTACAACTTACTCTTTTTCATCAGACACACATGCAGTCTGTTTTTGCTACAGTTTGAGGATCCGGTGATAATTGAGCAAATTGCACTCAAACGAATGCAATGATGCGAAAGATCACGTCACATATTACTGCAAACCTGTTATTCACAAGTTAGTGACTTTCCTTGAACATCCACTAGATGCTCACACCGACGCATCAGTGTACCCTCAAACATATAAACAAGTGATCAAAGGACCCAATGTGACAGGAAAGAAAGGTCGGGCTACGCTTGAAATAAATCAACAACCATGTGTAAAGGCCACTGGATAAATGTAATTTAGTACAGGTTTGTGTTATTTTATTGCATATACTGTCTTTTTTATTATTATTTGATTGCAACTTTATGTTGAAGTAAGATTTAGAGTTCACATATATGAACTATGAAAATATATTTTGTTAGACTGTCAACTATGTACAGAGAATGAGAGCTTTTATTAATTTCCAGATGTCAGGATTTGCTGCTTCCTTGTAATTGTAAATACTAATTAATCCCAGTATCTTAGTATCCCAGTAAATTATGAATCAAACAGTGTGAAGGTGTCACTTTGGGCTCTGGGTAATTGTGATGGACATTTCTCTTTATAAACTAAACAATTTATCAGTTAATTGAGAAAATAATTAGAAAATTAGTCCATTAGTTGCAGCTCTATATAAATGAACAAATAATTATAACGTCAAGTCAGAACTACAACAGTAAAAGGCTGCTAACACATGAATTTACAAGTAATTTTAATCTTATAACACCACCGTTTGATAGCCTCGGGGGCTGATTAGAATTAGTATACTCTTGATATGTTTGGTAATATTTTCAGTGCTTCAGTTTTATTGTTTATGGGGGAACAATCCTAATTGTAAAAAAAAGTTGGGATGATGAGTAAAATGTAAATTGTATATGTATATAAATAAAACTTAAAAAAATGTTTTGATATCTTGATATTTGTGAATCAAATTTCAATATAATACAGTTTTAATATAATACATTTTAGAGTGGACACTTTAGTTATCAAAACTGAGGCTCAGTCATACACATACACAAACATACACATTGTTTCAGTCTCTCTGCCACATAAAGGCAGTCCATTTAACTTAAAGCAATTTAAAACAAAAGTCACACTGAAGCTCTCTGGAGCTGTGCTGTGCACACAGCAGCAGAACAATGAAGACCTGTTCGACCAGAATATGAAAACTAATAAAGGAAATCAGCTCCTTGGCTGACAGCTGGTGGGTATACCAGCAGACTTAAAACTTAGGAAGCTAAAATTAGCTAATATAATCTAAAAATCTAACCTACATTAGCTAACACTTTTAATGCTATTTAGAGATCAAATAACCAACACCTTTGTGTCACAGCAACGACCCTGCATTATCAGAACACAATTCTGTGTGTTTTAAATTTTTACATCTGAACCGTGTCATGAAATTACTACTTCATATTTTTTCTGCTGCTGTGATGCAAATCTTACTTAAGAATGGCAAGCCACTGGACTTGTTTTCATTGTAAAATGTACTGTCTCCAACAAAGAAATTGGGAAAATATAACATTCGAAGACAATTTTACTTTTAGGGCTGCTTGAACACACACAAGTTTAGACCCTTTGTGGGTCTAAACTTGGCAATGCGGAAAATGTCAGAAACTGAGGAATCTGAGGGAGCTGTGTAAGCCTAAGGCCCAGAAGGATGAGAGTGATAAGGAGCTCAGTGGAGCCCAGTTTCTCTATGAGAAGATCCTGTGGTACCTCACTTTGGAAGAAGCCCTTGACCACCGACCCCCACACAGGACGCAGTGCTGCTGCCACAAAGTAAAGCGCAAGGAGCCTAAGAGTTTTCTTATTAATCATGAACATCATCTTATATAACATACTTTTTCAGTGCTTATTTTTATTCTAATATAATATCGTTCCAATAGTTTCCCTGGATTAACACTTTGAGAAGAAAGATGAGTCTGAGGATACAGACAGAGGGCAAGACTTAAACTTCAGCTCTGTCTAGATGCAAAGGTCTCTATTGGATCACCCAGGAACAGAAGACAAGGCCAACTTAGTATAGAACATCCATTTTTTTTAGTTCTGTTTGTTTTTTTACAAAAAAAATATAGATTTTCCACAACTCTGCCTGAATAAACGGCTCGCCTTTTGTTAGTTGTTAGTTGTTAGTTGTTAGTTGTTAGGCATCCCTCAGGAGCTTAAAGAGGCGTCGACCTTACTAAGAGCTGAGTGACCGACGTGAACCACCTAAATTGCTGTCACCATCCACGTAGGGTAACTGCAGCCTTGAGTGCCTCTAGCTGGGACTGAATGAACTACAGGATCAACATGAGCCTTGTGGGGGGTCCAACCCGTGGACTGCACACCAGGAGGTCAACAGTCCCCAGTGACAGGAGTAGGCAGCCCTAGTGAATGCATTGTAGGAACGACTGGGGCAGGAGCCATTCTTTCTCAGGGGCCAGGATGTATGCCAGAACCCTGCTGGGAAGGGGGGGAACAGTGACCCGCTTGCCTGGGACGAGAAGGCCCTCCAAACCAGGAGCTCCCAGGGTGTCTTGTCCAAGAGTGGTGGGATTGCTGAAAACTCACCTCCTCGATCTGGATCTGGTGGAGCACCAACTGGAGGAGGGAGAAAGGAGGGAAGGCATATAGGAGAGCCTGGTGCCAGGGATGTGCCAGGGCATCCCACCCCAGGGGAGGCTCGTTGTCCTTCAGGGAGAAAAACAGGAGGCAGTGTGGTGACTCTCTGGAGGCAAAGAGATCGACCTCTGTCGTACCGGAGTGGTGCCAGATCTGGTTGACCACTTGGGCTCATGTTCTTCCTCAACATGATGTCTTCTGCTGTGTTCAGTAGACCTGGCCCATGAACAGCTCTGATGGAGCAGAACCAGGGGTGTGCCCAATGCCACAGCCTTGTGGCTATCCTGCAAAGGAGAGGCAAGCCTAGGCCCCCCTGCCACGACCGTGCTGTCTGTGATGAAATGAAATCCCTGCAGTCAAGACAGAAACTGCTGGAGTGCCAGGAAGACCGCCTGCAGTTCCAACACATTGATATGGCGAGAGGCCCAGAGGCTGGTCCAGCGGCCATTGTCTTGGAGAACATTAATTTCTCTTTGCTTCTCTTCCAGTTGTTCCTTGTCTTTTTGCTGTTGTGTATATCTTTGGAGCGCTTCGTGAAACATTACTTGAAGCCTTTCGTTTTTCTTCTCCGTGTGCTGGAGCTTACACTGTATTTCCTCGTGTTTTTCTTGAAGCTTGTCGTGGAATTCTGTGTTTGTTGCCTCAAGTTGTTCTTTTTCTTTTAGCAGTTGTGCATTTCTTTGGAGTGATTCATTAAGCGTCATTTAAAGCCCTTAGTTTTTCTTCTGCATGGGCTGGAGCTTGCACTGCATTTCCTCGTGTTTTTCTTGAAGCTTGCACTGCAGGTCTTTGTATTCAGCATTCTGCTCTTCTTTCTCTTTTATCAGTTTATAATTTCTTTGAAACGCTTCATTGAACATCATTTGACATCCTTGACCTATGATGTTCGCAGCTTGCACATCAAGAAAGACAATATCCATCCTAAAAGGTATATGCAGGTTTTAGAGCAACAAATGTCTTTTTCAATAATTTACTAGGTGGTATGCACATGTAAAACATATGACCTCAAGCCAAAGTGTAAGGGCCAAACGTCCTACACATTTTCTCCCTTACACATACCTGTCAGTTTCGCAGCATCACAATCGGTGCTGGAGATGTAAACACTGTGTGACAACCTGACAAGCACTTCATCTGTAGCACGCTGATAGCTTAGGACTGTCGGCAGAAAGAGCAGGTATATTGTGGGCTTTGGAGCATCATTGCAGAATAGGCTTGCATTTTCTGCTTAAACCCATCTGTGTGTTTCAGCTCTGTCAGCCAAGAGACAACAGATCACAGCTGGTTCAGTCATTTAAGTCTATATCTTCCTACTGTGGATATCACTAAAGTAAACAACATTAAGACCACTAGAGAAATAAGCTAGAGATCTTGTGACGCTGTGTTTACACTAGAAGTGTGCCTACATAATTTAGCATCTGCAGTATGTGCTTACAAGTATGAATAAGCTA
This sequence comes from Benitochromis conjunctus, assembly GCA_015052645.1. Taxonomy (NCBI): domain Eukaryota; kingdom Metazoa; phylum Chordata; class Actinopteri; order Cichliformes; family Cichlidae; genus Benitochromis; species Benitochromis conjunctus. Next base: position 30,951 of record VOQK01016869.1, read on the forward strand.
CAAGATGACCATGGCTCAGCTCCACCAGAAAGCAAGGGAAACAGTAGAAATATACAAGGAAAGCATAAAGGGAGAGAACCTGAAAGGAAGCAGGTGCAGGTGGGGGGGAGCATAACACAAGGTGGTTAAAAGCAGTTAAAAGGGGAAAAAAATGGCTGACAGAGTTTATTTAGTTTCTTTGTGCTCTGTCAGGGCTTTTCTTGCTGCAGTAGGTACCCGTCTGATTTTAAGGTTTTGGGGACAGTCTTGCTTGTGGCTAATGGGACGGTGATGGAGAAAAAGCAGATGGAGGATTAAAGCTGGCCTAATTGCCTCTGCCCTCCTCACACACACCCCATCTGCTGAAAGGGGATCCTTCAGGCTTAGTCCTCCTCAGCGAAAGCCAGTGCTCTCCAGCGCTGCCATTGTCTGGATATGACTGATGTGCCCATCCCTGACCTTTTTCCTCTTCCAGATCCAGCCCCTGTTTGCTGTTTCCAAACCGCAGACTTTCTCAGTCATTTGTTGCACTATCATAAGCACAAGAGCAATTCGGTACAAATCCTATGCTCTCTCATGCAGTATAACAAGATATATTTTTGTTACATTACTTTTGCTGTAGCCCAGTAAAACATGTTAATAAAAGATGATTTGTAAGATTTTGCATCTTCTATGTTCTTATATTCACTGGCTGCATGGAAAGCTGACTTGCAGACATTCAGGCCGACAGCACCACAGCTTTGCTATAACTGTCACACCACATCATCATATTAGCTCACGCTTGCTTAAACTGTACAGTTTTTCATCTCGGTTCAAATCACATGCCTTGTACGGTTTAGAACTGTTTTCAATTTCATTCTGACAAATAAATGAGAATATTCATACCACATATTTAATTTCACTGTCTTAGGTATGGAGCTAAATCTTGGAGGGAGTTAGCTAGTTTAGTGTTACAGTTGGGGGCAATTGGGGGGGGGGGGGGGGGCGGCCCACG